>CM055037.1:10968467-11146506 GCA_029204005.1 Salix udensis
AAGAACAAAGACAATGAATGAAATGAAGAGGATGAATTGAAATCCTTTCTATTCAATGAAGAAAACTTTGAAATAAATTGTTTCACGAGAAGGTGGCCTTTATATACACACAGGGACCATCAATCCCTTTACATAACAAACTTAACAAACTAAGAAAGAACAAAATAATAGCTGGAAAAATTATACCAGCTCATGACAATGAAACAATGTACTCGAGTATAACGAAAAGGGGAATTTTTACACAATGTGTGTGCTGCTATCTCGCATCGCGAAGATAGTGATGGTGGGATCGACAAGGCTTCTGTCCTTCATCACTTGATAGACGACAAGTCTTCAATTGTTGAACGACACTTCCTTCATTAAGGAACAGATGACCAGTCGTCTGTTCTTCATCAGGAATAATTTTATCCCGTAATACGCCCCCACAAGATGGAGAATGGAAGTTAACAATTCCCAGCTTGAATAAGTGAGATTGCAGAAGGGAAGAAGGAAGTGCCTTTGTCGGAAAGATCGCTCGTTGAAGGTGAGTGGAAACGTGTTTGGTGACAATTAATCCTTCCAAAATTTTGTCTCTGATTAGATGGCAATCCAGTTCAATGTGCTTTGTACGTTCATGGAAAACCGGGTTTGAGGCAATATGAAGTGCAGCCTGATTATCACAGTGAAGGGTGGCTGCATGAGAGTGCTTGACATGTAGATCGATAAGGAGGAACTCCGAGCCAAGTGAGCTCTACAAACAGTTGCAGACCATTGCTCGGTATTCGCCTCCGCGAAGACCGAGAAACTATGCTTTGCTTCTTTGATTTCCATGAGATAAGGGATCGCCCGATGAGAACACAATACCCCCGTAACGGAGCGACGAGTGTCGTGGGCAAGAAGCCCACCCAGTAATCACAATAAGCAATCAACTCTAGACCGGAAGTAGCGGGACATGTAATATTCCTTGTCCAGCGCAGACTTGATATATCGTAGAACTTTGTGAGCAAATGTCAAATGAGATCGTGAAGGTTTATCCATGAACTGGCTAAGAACTTGCACAGGATAACTAATGTCGGGCCTCGTAATGGTGAGGTAGAGTAATCTGCCAATAAGTCTTCGGTATATTGAGGGATCAGCCAAGTAGTCACCTGCATCCTTGCTTAGTTTGGAATTCTGATCCATAGGAATTTTTACTGGTTTACAACCCAGAATACCTGAATCGGCTAAAATATCAAGGGCATATTTGCGTTGACAAATGTGTATGCCCAAAGATGACCTCGCCACCTCTATTCCAAGGAAAAATCGCAAAACACCCAAGTCCTTGATTTTGAATTTCTCATGCAAACAATCCTTGACTGCAACAATATTGGTCATACAACTGCTAGCAAGGATTATGTCATCAACATAAACAAGGAGTGCTGTGAAAGAAGTGCTAGTAGACATAGTGAACAAGCTGTAATCAGCTTTTGATTGAGTGAAACCAAAATCTAACAAGCAAGAGGTAAGTTTAGCATACCATTGTCTGCTGGCTTGTTTTAAACCATACAAGCTTTTGAGAAGCTTACATACTTGTCCAGCTGTGCCTTTGTTATACCCTGGTGGCTTGCGCATGTAAATTTCTTCTTCTAAGTCTCCATGCAAGAAGGCGTTATTTACATCGAATTGATGCAAATGCCAGCCACGTATAGCAGCAACTGATAAAAGACATCTCACAGTAACCATCTTTGCTACGGGAGAGAAAGTTTCGTGATAATCGATCCCTTCCTGTTGAGTATACCCTTTTGCGACCAATCTAGCCTTCAATCTTTCTATACTGCCATCTGAATTTCTCTTGATCTTGTACACATACTTGCAGTCCACGACATCCTTTCCAGGGGGCAGATCAGTGAGTGTCCAAGTCTGATTTTCTTCCAAGGCATGTAATTCAGCATCCATGGCCTTGCACCAACCCAAATCCTTAACTGCTGTGGAGTATGAGGTCGGTTCAACCATGATGGAAAGTTTAGTGGCAAAAGCTTGGAAATTGGGTGAGAAATTGTCATAAGAAAGGTAATTGGACAATGGAAAAGAACAATTTGTATGAGAAAGAGGTACCTGGGCCGTGGATTGGAAATCTGAAGTGAGTGCAGCTTGTTGACAATGAAAATCCTGCAAATAAGCAGGTGCAGTTCTGTTCCTATTTGATTTTCGAAGTGCAATGTGAGGTGAAGGTGATGGGGTGTTGTGGTCAACAGGATCAGAAGAGACATATGAATTTTCAGGGCTGAGGTCTTTAGAGGCAGGACTGTTAGATGTGGATGGAGTGTTTGGTGAGGTAGAGGTGTTGTCATCACTTTGTGGGGAATAATGGAAATCAGGTGAATGATTCGGGTAAGAGGAATTTTGCAGGTCTGGTGTGGAAAATAAAGGTGAATGTTCCTTACTGCTGTGAGAAGATGATTTGAAAGGGAAATGTGTTTCATGGAAGGTAACATCCCTAGAAAGAAAAACTACTTTACTACTTAAATCCATCAACTTATACCCCTTAACTCCAAAAGGATAACCCAAAAAGACACATTGTCTACCTCTCGGATCAAATTTCTTTCTTCCACTTGTTATTGTTGTTGCAAAGCAAAGACATCCAAAAATTCTTAAATGAGAGTAACATGGTTTGACATTAAAAAGGACTTCATAAGGTGTTCGGTTGTCGAGTAAGGGAGTAGGTGTCCTATTGATAAGATAAACTGCAGTCAAGATACAATCACTCCAAAATGATAAAGGAAGGTTGGATTGAAAAAATAGTGCACGAGCCACATTTAGCAAGTGTTGGTGTTTTCTCTCAACTATCCCATTTTGTTGGGGTGTCTCAACACAAGTTCGTTGGTGAATAATCCCTTTCCCATTGTAAAATTCACTCATTTTGAACTCAATACCATTATCACTACGTATGTTCTTGATCTTGCAGTCGAACTGCGTCTCTACAAGGTGGTAGAAAGATTCAATACACTTTCTTGTTTCATATTTGGTTTGAAGTAAGTAAACCCAAGTTGTTCTAGAAAAATCATCTACTAAAGTTAAAAAATATCTTGACCCATCATAAGCATTGGTAGAACATGGTCCCCAAATATCACAGTGTACCAATTCAAAAATGCTAGAAGATTTATGAGAACTAACAGGAAAAGGAAGTCTATGTTGCTTGGCAAGAGGACAAATGCAGCAAGGAGAATTTTCATTAATAAGTAAATTGTTTCTCACAACAGGGTCATCAATTAACTTCATTCGTGAATCAGAAATATGGCCGAGGCGACAATGCCAAAGGCCATTCACATCTATACTACTTTTAACAAAAATAGCAACTGAAGGAAAATTTGGAGACAAACATGATAGGAGGTCGTTCAAGGACGAAGGAGGAATTGCCTTGGGAACTAGGTGATACAAGCCACTTCTCACTTCAGCAATTCCAATCGTGGTCCAGGTGGAAAGGTCCTGTATGAAACATAGGTCATTTATGAAAATCAAACAACAAGTCAGATTTTCAGTAAGTCTTTTAACAGAAATCAAATTGAAGGAAAATGAAGGAATGCATAAAACATCATTAAGGGCAATCTTATTGGTAAGTTGAACTTTGCCGAGATGTGTAGCTGACACAAAGGTGTCATTAGGCAAACTTACCCTATGGGATACCTTTGTAATGTCAGAGGTAAAAAGAGAAGGGCTACACACCATATGGTCTGTAGCTCTTGAATCAATAATCCAGGAAATACAATCTGGCTTAAAAAATGCAGCAGATATATCATTATGAAACATGATTTTACCAGACATATTTGGAGGTGTGACACTGGTTTTGGAATTGATTGAAGTCTGACTTGCCGAGGGAACTTCAGTCAGCATGCTCTTGGGTTGGATAAGGCTCATGAGGTGACGATATTGCTCCTTGGTGAAAACCATTTTCTCCTCACTCACCTCCTCCCTACTAGGACTCATAGACAGAGCTACTTGATTGGCAAATGAACCTGCAGCTCTTCCCTTGTATAACTTGTGACCCGGGGGATACCCATGGACCTTATAACACTTCTCAATCACATGACCACTCACATTGCAGGTGAGAACATACTCGGAGGTTCAAAGATTTCCAGCCTTTAAAAACAGTTTTCAAGTGTGTGTCCTTGTGTGTGGCAATGTTGACAGTATGGTCTTTCCTTCTTTGTGAAAATTCTGCTACTTGTTCTGAAGGGAGCATTGACAGACTTACTAGCTAGTGCCATAGATTCACAAGAGGGAGTGTTATTGGTAAGTTGATGGTGTTGTTCTTGTTGTTGGATCAAAGAGAACACTTTGTTAATGCTAGGGAGGGGTTCAATCAGCATGATTTGGTCTCTAGCATTAGCATACTGATCATTCAAACCCATAAGAAATTGTATAACATAATCCCTCTGATACCTTTCATTTAACATCTTAGACTGACCACATGTGCATAACGGCATAGGATTATAAACAATCATCTCATCCCAAAGAGTTTTGAGATTACCGAAATATGCACTTACAGAGTCTCTGTCCTGTCGAAGGTTAGCCAAATCTCTTCTAAGCTCGGGAATATGCGAGGACCATTCTCGTCGTGTGAAGCGATCCTTGAGCTCGTCCCATACCACTTGAGCATCATCCACAAAAGCCGAGTGTATGCTTGATATCAATGCTCACTGCATTCTGTATCCACGAAACAACCATGTCATTACACCTCTCCCACATTTCGAACAAAGGATCTTCTTCATCTGTCGGCTGGACTATGCTTCCAGAAATGAAACCAAGCTTGTTCTTCGCTCTAAGTGCTCGACGCATTGACCGTGACCGGGGTAATGTAATTTTCAGTGGTGAGCAGTTCAGTGACGAGAACCAAGGATGTGTGATCGCCATTGTCTATGCGATAGGGATTATTTGGATCTGTGAAGTTGAAATAAGAAGGAACGTGTTTAGGGTTTTCTGTATTTGCGGATTGTGAAGTTGGGGTTTGTTCTTCCATGGTTTGATTGAAAAGAAAAAGAGAGAAATTATTGACCTTGCTCTGATACCATGTAAGATAATCAAAACCTTGAAACGAAATAACAAAGACAATGAATGAAATGAAGAGGATGAATTGAAATCCTTTCTATTCAATGAAGAAAACTTTGAAATAAATTGTTTCACAGAGAAGGTGGCCTTTATATACACACAGACCATCAATCCCTTTACATAACAAACTTAACAAACTAAGAAAGAACAAAATAATAGCTGGAAAATTATACCAGCTCATGACAATGAAACAATGTACTGAGTATAACAGAAAAGGGGAATTTTACACAATGTGTGTGCTGCTATCTGCATCGCAGAGATAGTGATGGTGGACGACAAGGCTTCTGTCCTTCATCACTTGATAGACGACAAGTCTTCAATTGTTGAACGACACTTCCTTCATTAAGGAACAGATGACCAGTCGTCTGTTCTTCATCAGGAATAATTTTATCCCGTAATATTTTTTTTCTTGGGATACTTCATGTATTCACGCAGGCTAATTTGCCCGTCTCTGTTCTTATCCATGGCCTTGAAAGTTTTTCCGGCCAATTTCTTATCCTTTGCGGGCAGATGTTCGTAAAAAGCTCCAGCAGCCCGGCGAATCTCCTCCATGTATAATTATGCGTGAAATGTTTGCGAGGAAGGAGATTTGAGAGCATAATGGAAGAGGTAGCTTGTAACTACATCTGATTATAACGCTCTCCTGTCGACAGTGATTTACAGTACTGGAAAGTGACCACACAATGAAGAAATATTAAATAATTGAAGTGCATTTGGGTGTGGAATATCATTCTATCTCTGCTACTATGAGACGACCCGCAAATTTGGGAGACAATATATTTTCTTTGATTCCACCGTCCCCAAGAATTATTTATTTTTCCTCAAACCCTTCTGTTGGATAGTGATTTAGGGTACTCACAAGGGACCACACGAAAAAGAAAAGGAACATGACAAACTCGGGTCTATTTTTAATTTATTGACTTTCACTTAGTCAAGTTCGTCTAAATTCATTAAGTAAGGGAGTAATACATTGAGTCATCAAAAATTTAGCAAAGTTAATATAAAAAACAATTTAAATTTGCAGACTTTGGCGTCATAAACGAAGAAATATAATAGAATTGAAGTGAAGCAGGGTGGGTGTGGATACTTTGGCGTCTTCAATCATATCCCCGGTTCAGTCATCAAAGCTATGACAACTCTTTCTCGCCAGGATGCAGTTTTTTGGTAAGTTGACACCTTTTAAATGATATTATTGGGTAGGAATAACAATAAAATTACTAATAATGATAATGCTGGAGTTTTTGGTAAGTTATCATTTTTTAAAATTATTATTAGTAGTAGAAATATTGACATAACAACAACAGTAATTATAATAATAATTTGGTTGATTTGTAAGGATAAATCCCGCTGAAATTTTATTTATTTTTTTAAAAGATTTTATTATTATTTTTAATTTTTTTTAAAAGATTTTATTATTATTTATCTTATGTTAACATCAAAACCATGAAAAGCCAAGTTGCATTTGTCCAAGGAACATGACGGACTAGCCATGATTGAGTTTTTGGTAAGTTGACAATCTTAACAAAATAACATTTTGTTATGACAATCTTTACTTAATATTATCTGCTATTTTATTATGATAGATACCACAAGTGACATGTCAGTTCTAATTTATAAATATCATTTACTACTCATGTGTCGTTAAAATTATTTTTTTATTATCTTTGATATTTGGGTCAGCTTGTACGCATCTCAAATAATTTCACGAGCCTCTTAAGTTAATTATCATACAAACCTTTAATGATCATTATATTAACAATTAAAGGTCTCTGGACCTGAGACCACACAAAAACAAACACTTTAGCCTCAAGCTTGTACCTCGTACGAGGTATTTTGACTTCTCTAATAGAGACAATTTGGGATAGTTTATTTTGTGATTTTCAACTCCTCTTTCTAAAGCACTATAATTCACACAATCATAAACAATTAGTTTTTCAACATTAAAATACAATTCACATAGACACCATATAACTAAGTTATAAATGAATATGTTAAGGCATTCAAATTTAAGTAAATCAATATAAAAATAATTTCAATAAAATAAAATAATTTTGAATTAACTTGTAAGATATTATATTTATTTGTGTGAGTGATTTTTGGATTATTTAATTCTTGAAAAAAGTAAACTAATTTATCTAAGATTAAGTAGTTTTACGGTACATTTGATATAATTCCAAGAATATTGTTTTTGGAATTTCATAACATTGTAAACGTAGTACAAGCTATTTTTTAAATTAATTTTTATTTATAATTTATTAAAATAATATTATTTTTTGTAAAAAAAAAAAACCTTACAACCTTATTTCTCCCTTTTCTTTTTCAGGTTGAAGCCGCCTCTCTGCTATAAGAGGTCCCCGCAAATTTGGGAGACAATATATTTTCTTTGATTCCACCGTCACCAAGAATTATTTATTTTTCCTCAAACCCTTCTGTTCGATAGTGATTTCTAGTACTCCCAAGGGAGCACACGAAAGAGACAAGGAACAAGACAAACTCGGGTCTATTTTTAACTTATTGACTTTGACTTAGTCAAGTTCGTCTAAATTCATTAAGTAAGGGACTAATACATTGAGTCATCAAAATATAACAAAGTCAATATAAAAAAAAAAAAAATTGCAGACTTTGGCGTCTTTAATAATCCTTCCATCATAAATGAAAAAATATAATAGAAATATTGACATAATAATTATAATAATTATAACAACAACAACAACAAAAACAATAATTATAATAATAATTTGGTTGATTTTTAAGGATAAATCACGCTGAAATTTTATTTATCTTATTTTAACATTATTATTATTATTATTATTTTAATTTAAAAAAAAAATTGTTATTATTTTTGTTGATTTCTAGGATAAATTTATTTTAAGGGTTTTTTTCATCTAATATCAATCTATGATAATAAAACTACAAACAAATATTTACAATTTGGAAATATTGTTATTATTTTTTTGAAGTGGTCTAATTATCATTTTTAGATTGATTTTTAAAGATAAAAACAATCAAGGTTTACTTTTAATCCTATATCAATCTACGATAATAGAACCTCAAATAAATATTTAACGGTTGAAAATATATTTTTTTACTATTTTGAAATTGACTTATACGGATCAAACTCATTGAGTATTGTTTTTTTTATCTTTTGTTCACTTATGATATTAAAAAAACAAACATAAAAATGAAGCATTTATTAGTGTATATATACTGTTATCAATCAGTAGATTCCTCCAACTAACATCCCCGGTTCATGCATCAAAGCCATGAAAAGCCAAGTTCCATTTGTCAAAGGAAAATGACATACTAGCCATGATGGAGTTTTTGGTAAGTTGACAATCATTACAAAAAAATATTTTATAAAGTTGTTGTCCGAAACACAATATTATCTGCTACTTTATTATCACAAATATTACAAGTGGCACGTCAGTTCTAATTTATAAATATCATTTACTACTCATGTGTCGTAAAAAGTATTTTTTTTGTAATTTGGATGTCTAGATCTGCTCATGCCTATCTCAACTAATCTCACGAGCTTTAAACTTAATGATCATATAAGCCTCCAGTGGCCATTTACAGATCTCTCGATTTGAGACCTCAGAAAAACAAATCCTTTAGTCTCAAGTTTGTACCACTGGATCACTCGTACATGGTATTTAGACTTCTGTAACAGAGACAATTTGGGATAGTTTATTCTGTCATTTTCAACTCCTTTTTATAAAGCACTATAATTCACACAATCATAAACAGTTAGTTTTTTAACATTAAAATACTATTCACATTGACATCATATAACTAAGTTATAAATGAATATGTTAAGGCTTAAAATGTAAGTAAATCAATATAAAAAAAATTAAATAAAATAAAATCATTTTGAATTAACTTGCAAGATATTATATTTATGTGTGTGCGTGATTTTTAAATTATTTAATCTTGAAAGAACTAAACCAATTTATCTAAGATTAATTGGTTTTACGGTGTGTCATTTGATATAATTCTAATAATATTGTGTTTGGAATTCACCGCCTGGCATGTTTTTTGAATTTCACAATGAAAGGTCTGGGGGCCTCCTAACTAGCCATGAGTTGTAAGGTAAATAGACGACGACAATAACTCGAAACAGTAGTCTCAATCATCTGCATACTCAAGAAAACTTGTGATCGTTTACTTTCTTTCCTCCAAACATGAATATATAAAATCCACGCATTTATTCCTTGAATTTTAATTGGTATTTATAATCATATAAACTCCAATAATTTTAATTTTATTTATTTTTTACCTTTATTGTTTTTATTTATTTATTCTTCAAGTCATTTATTTCTTTTTTGTTGTTTTTGATGTTGGTTTTGTTAAAAAAATAACTTTTATAACTTTTTTTTATGTATGATATCTCAGATTTAATATCACGTAAATAAGAAATATACGAAGTCACATGTAGATAAAACGGGTGAAAAAATTGAGGCCAATTATCTATGTCGCACCACAAAAATGAGCGCGGCGTCGTGACGACCCTCCCCGCGAGGGGGGGAATATTCAATGTGTCGGGGGGATTATCTTTATTTTTGGAAAAGGGAGTCGCCACCTAGTATTATGGTTACTAGGAAACCTAAAACTGGTCTTTCAGAGATTCTAGGGTAAGGGACTGGTTGCGTAAAGGGAAGGTTTTAGTACCCTTAGTACGCCCTACCTAAGGTAAGTTGCTTGGTGTTTTTGTTTGGTTAAGATTTGTTATGATTTTGAATCTTTCAAAGAATATGTTGGTTAAATGATGAATGGGATATTACTCCGCCGGATATTTAGGAAATTAACCCTTTAGGATTTATTTATCCAAATACCAACAGTGAATAATAGCATATCATTCCCGTCGAATATTTTGGATGCTACCCCCTTAGGATTTAGTTATCCAAATACCAACAGTGAATAATAGCATATCATTCCCGTCGAAAATTTTGGATACTAACCCCTTAGGATTTAGTTATCCAAATACCGACAATGAATAATAGCATATCATTCCCGTCGAAGATTTTGGATACTAACCCCTTAGGATGTAGTTATCCAAATCCCAACAGTGAATAATAGCATATCATTCCCGTCGAATATTTTGGATACTAACCCCTTTTAGGATTTATTTATCCAAATACCAACAGTGAATAATAAAATTCAAAAAAATAAGATTTTTATATTTTTTGAGATATTGGCCAATACCCTTTGGATTTTACAAACATGTCATAAAATCTTAAGATGCAAGAAATGATTTTTCTTCTTTGCAAAATCCATGCTAAAACTCATTTCTCTTAAAAACCCAAGATAATATATATTTTTTGAAAGAAAAATATGATAGTGTATTGGCCGTATGCAAGAAAACAACATATATTTTTTATAAAAATATTTTTTTTGCAAATTATATATATATTATTATTTTCCTTTTTTATTATTATATTTTTTTATTTATTTATGGGTGGGACTGGGCTGCCAGCCCTCACCTACATGGCGCTGAGTCTGGGCTGGGCTGCCAGCCCACCTACATGGGGAGCTGGGCCGCCAGCCCGCCTACTGTGGTCTGGACTACCAGCCCGCCCAGTGTGGGCTGGGCTGCCATCCCGGACCACATGGATCCGGTATTGGGCCTCGACCCACTTATTCTAAGGATGGGCTTAGGCCCTTTTATTCTTGACTGGGCTTTCAGTCCATATGGGCCGAAGCCCGTTTTTCCCTCGAGCTGGGCTTCAAGCTCAAATGGGCTAGAAGCCCATCCTCTTCGATGGTCAGGCCGGGCACAAAGCCCGGCCTATCTGACCGCGGGGAGTGAATTTCACTCCCCGCTTATGCAAAATGGAGAAGATGAATAGTGATACGGTAAATTTTCGAGTGTGATGAAAGGCTTACCCTGTTAACACCATTGGGTAGAGGACGTCGAGGTGGTTCTTCCAGATCGTGGTGGCGTTGGAAATGGTGGCCCTGTGGTGGCCGGAAATGGGGTCGGAAGGCGACGGGCTGTGCTTGCTGGCGTCGGGGCTGCTCGGTTTTCTTCGCCAGAGAAGGTGGCTGAGCTGCTGGGGTTGATGGAGGAGACGAAGGTAATGCCTAGGTGGTGCTGAGGGGGGATGTGGGTGGTCGACGGTGATGGAGGCTGGCCGGCCGAGAGAGATTCGGGTCTGTTTCTAGAGAGAGAAAGGACCTGAAAATCGAAGGAGACAGACGGAGCTTGTTGCCGATGGATATGGTGTTGTTCTTGCGTGATTATTGAGCCAATTCGTTACACAAATTTCTAAGTTTTTCAACTATTTTCTTCTCTGTTTGGTGGCTGCCTTTTCTTCTCTGTATCGTCTCTCCCGTTCCTTTGTTTCGTTTTCTCTCTTTTTTCTTTCTTTTTTTTCTCTTCTTTCTTCCTCCCTTTTTTTCGTGCCCCTTTCTGCATGTGAACGGTGTTATTTTATAGGGGAATGCAGCAAACCTTTGTCATGCACCTTGCATGAGGTTGCTCCCTTCTGAATTTTGCAGAGGGCTGAGACGCTGTCCTGTTGCATTTGCAGGGGGCGGAGATGCATGTCGTGTGGCTGTATGTTGCAGAGGGCTGAGGGCTGCAGAGAGCTGTTGCAGCCCTCTGTTTCCTGCGTTGTTCAGGTGTCGGAATAGTGCAGGAAACATGCAATTTTAATGTTAATGGAAAAGTGCAATTTGGCCCTTAAACTTATAATTGTTCAATTGCATTCCTAATCAATTTTAAACTTTTTAATTTGTGCAATTGTATCCCTGTCAGTATTTCGAGAACATCCTTAGCTTTGCGTACCTTTTTATTTCGGTCCCTAATTTCTGATTTGCACGATTTAACCCTCGATCGAACATTAAAATCTTGATTTAATCATATTGGTCCCCGATTTCGCATAATTGGCTTGAATAAATTCAAATTGGCCTCTTAAAATTTTTTTCTTATCAATTGAACCTGAATTAAATTTAAAAACTTGATTTCATCATTGACTAAACCCTTAGTAAAATTAATTTGACCAATTTAAAGTAAAATTAAGTCATTGCGTTTAATTAAATTCTTCAATTGGACCCTAAATTAATTCTCAAACATAATTACCTTTTAAATTAGCCAACGATTAAATCGAACTGGCGTATAAAAAAATGTAATAATATCTTTCGACTTAATTTTTACGTAGATTTATCCGATAAAAAATTACGTTAGCCTTAGATCTACATTTTCCTTCATTTCTGGGCACAAAAGAGGTACGATCGAGCTCTCGAAAAACATCAAAAATTTTACCTTGATTTTTCTACCGACACCAGCCCCTTTTATTTTATATTTTTTGTTATTTTCGGGTAATTTTGGGGAATGACCTAAAATTGGGTTATAACAGTTCCCCCTTCTTTACAATGCTTACGACTAAAGTCTTTGTAAAAACTTTTAACTAGTAAGTGTTGTAAAGAAAAAAATGAAGTTGGTCTCATTGTGACGGGTGACCTACCCGAGTTAGATTGGTCTCATTGTTCCGGGTTACCTACCCAAGTTAGCATGGTCTCATTGTTCTGGGTGACCTACCTTGTTAGTATGGTCTCATTTTTCTGGGTGACCTACCCAAGTTAGTATGGTCTCATTTTTCTGGGTGACCTACCCGGTTAGTATGGTCTCATTTTTCTGGGTGACCAACCCTTGTTAGTATGGTCTCATTTTCTGGGTGACCTACCCGGTTAGCGTGGTCTCATTTTTCTGGGTGACCTACCCGGTGAGCGTGGTCTCATTTTTCTGGGTGACCTACCCGGTGAGCGTGGTCTCATTTTTCTGGGTGACCTACCCGGTCAGCGTGGTACCGGTCAGCGTGGTCTCATTTTTCTAGGTGACCTACCCGGTCAGCGTGGTCTCATTTTTCTGGGTGACCTACCCGGTGAGCGTGGTCTCATTTTTCTGGGTGACCTACCCGGTGAGCGTGGTCTCATTTTTCTGGGTGACCTACCCGGTGAGCGTGGTCTCATTTTTCTGGGTGACCTACCCGGTTAGCGTGGTCTCATTTTTCTGGGTGACCTACCCGAGTTAGCGTGGTCTCATTTTTCTGGGTGACCTACCCAGTTAGAATGGTCTCATTTTTCTGGGTGACCTACCCATCTTGAAGCAACACCGATCTTCAATTCATCTTCCGCGACTTTGTTGACCTGAGATTCTGTTTCTCCATATTTTCAAAACTCGAAATTACATCAACTTTTGCCACACCTTTCCTGTCAGGTTAGTGCTATGACAATAATATGCATGTTTTTGTTACCTCCTTAGAAACATAGGTCCCCCCCTATTTGTCGTGGTCTTCCTTCAGCATTTGTTTGACTTAGTAGAATGTGCTCCACACATTATCCTCATATTTCCATGCTCGATGAACAGATCCTTGGTTTCAATTGAGGCCCTTTCTTGCTCCATTGAAGTTTCCTTTTTATTAGACTTTTATCGATGTTTAAAACACCAAAAAAAATATTTTTAAAAGAATAACTCCAAATATGGTTTTCCTTATGCAAATCGACACTTTTAAGGCAAATCACCATTTTATGATTTTTCTTCTTTTGCCCCTAGTGTGGTGCACAAAAATGTGTCAAATTCAAATAAAATAAATAATAAAACATAAACAAATATTATAAGATCATGTGCTTTGTGAAAAAAAAGTTTCTTGTAACGAGAATTCATGGCCGAGTTTTATCTTATTGATTGGGATGTTACAAAATCAGGCATAATATTTCTTTACGGAGTCAGAATTCACAGGCCTGACTAGATCCTCTCCATCCATTCTAGATAATAGCAAAGCTCCTCCTGAGAACGACTTCTTCACCACATAAGGGCCTTCATAGTTTGGGGCCCTTTTACTCTGATCTTGTCCTGGTACAAGCAATATTTTCTTCAATACCAGATCACCTTCTTGGAATTTTCGAGGTCGGACTTTCTTATCATATGATTTGGCCATCCTTCTTTGGTATAATTGATGATGACAGATTGCGGCTAACCTCTTTTCGCTGATTAAATTCAATTGTTCATATCTAACCTTTGCCCATTCTGCTTCTTCTAGTTCAGAGTCTATCAACACTCTTAATGATGGGATTTCTACCTCTAAAGGCATTACTGCCTCTATCCCATACACCAACATGTACGGAGTGGCTCCTATTGAGGTCCGAACTGCGGTACGGTATGCATGAAGGGCAAATGGCAACATTTCATGCCAGTCTTTATAGGTGACTACCATTTTCTGAACAATCTTCTTGACATTTTTATTAGCAGCTTCTACCGCACCATTCATCTTTGGTCTATAAGGAGAGGAATTTGAATGCTTGATCTTCCATTTAGCGTAGAGTTCTCCTATTAATTTCCCGTTGAAGTTCTGTGCATTATCAGTTATAATCTTTTCTGGTGGTCCATACCGACATATCAAATCTCTCTCAACAAATTTCTTCACCACCTTTTGCGTTACATGAGCAAATGACCCGGCTTCTACCTATTTTGTAAAGTAGTCGATAGCCACGAGAAAGAACCTGTGACCATTGCTGGCTTTTAGGTTGATAGGCCCAATCACATCGATTCCCCACATCGCAAAAGGCCATGGAGATAACAAATTAAATAGAGGGGCTGGAGGGGCATTCCTTTTGTCACTATGGATTTGACACTTATGACACTTGCGGACATAGTCAATGCAATCCTTCTCTAATGTCATCCAAAAGTAACCAACTATTTGTATTTTCCTAGCCATCATATGTCCACTAGCATGGGTCGAGCAGATCCCTTCATGGACTTCTCGCAATGCGTTTCTGACTTCAACTCCATCTAGGCATCTCAACAAAGTCTCGTCAGATGACCTCTTATACGTAACTTCTCCATCAAGATAAAAATCCATTGCCAGCCTCCTCAAAGTCTTCTTTTTGATGCTAGATGCCCCCATGGGATAAACCTGATTTTGGATGAAGTTCTTGATATCGTAGTACCAAGGGTTTCCATCTATTTCTCCTTCAACTGAACAACAATGGGCGGGGTTATTTCCGATATCAATGTGTATCGGCTGTAAGTTTTGCCCAAAGTCTATTCTAGCCATAGATGCTAGTGTGGCCAAGGCATCTCGCAAACCGATTTCCTTCCCTTCCTAGATGTGTGAACTCTATTTCCTCAAATTCTTCAAACCAGCTTTAGATAGGTATTCTTGGTAGGGTATCGCCTTTTCTTCTTTGGTTTGCCATTCCCCTTTTACTCGGCAAATAATTAGCATTGAATCCCCATACACATCTATCTTCTTTACGTTCAATTCCAATACAGTCTCTAAACCAAGAATACAGGCCTCATACTCAGCAGTGTTGTTAGTGCAACCGAATTGTAGCTTAGTTGAAACAGGATATTGTTTCTTGTCAGGAGATATTATCACTGCCCCTGCTCCGTTACCGCATATGTTTACGGCACCATCAAAGTACATAGTCCACCATTCTCGTTTCCCTTCTTTGACTGAAAGCACATCTTCATCAGGAAAATCAAAGTCTAACGGCTCATATTCTTCCACAGCATGGTCCGCCAGGTGATCAGCAATAACACTCCCTTTTACAGCCTTCCTTGTCATATACACTATGTCATACTCAGCTAGTAAAACCTGCCACCTTGCAATTCGGCTGGATAGGTAAGGCTTTTCGCAGATGTACTTCAACGGGTCTAATTTGAAAATTAACCATGTGGTATGATACAACATATATTGTCGTAACCTCTTCGCAGCCCATGCTAGTGCGCAACACAACTTTTCAATCATAGTATACCTAGACTCACACTCCATGAACTTCTTACTTAGGTAATAAATGGCCCTTTCCTTCCTTCCGGATTCATCCTGTTGTCCCAACACACATCCCATCGCTGTTTCGGTCACCGTTAAGTACAATATCAATGGCCTTTTTGGTACAGAGGGACAAGTAGAGGTGGATTTAGCAAGTACTGCTTGATTTTTTCAAAAGCCTCTTCGCACTCGCATTCCAAATCCCGTGATTCTTCTTCCTTAACAGGACGAAAGATTGGGTCACAGAGTTGTGGTTAATTGGGATATAAATCGAGCGATGTAATTTAACCTTCCTAAAAATCCTCTTACTTCTTTCTCGCCTTCTGAGTCGGGCATGGCCTCGAATAGCCTTTACTTTTTTCAGGATCCACTTCTATCCCTTTATCACTCACCACAAATCCTAACAACTTCCCGGATTTCACCCCGAATGAACACTTTGCGTGGTTAAGCCTCAACTTATATTTCCTCAACCTTTCGAATAATTTCTTCAATATCCTGGACATGATTCTCTCCTTCTCCAGATTTTGCGATCATGTCATCCATGCATACTTCAATCTCCTTGTGCATCATATCGTGAAATAAAGTCACCATAGCCCTTTGGTAAGTGGCACCAACATTTTTTAACCCAAATGACATGACTTTATAGCGAGAATGTCCCCCATGGAGTAACAAAGGTTGACATGACTTTAAACTCTTACTTTACATCAATTTACTTTGGTATTCATATAACATACTTATGCCAATTATACACATGTTGATCTTTTTCAATCCTCATAATTTATGTATGCTATGTTCATTAGTACTCATCTCTATAATTGCATCTTGTGTTTTATTTCAAGTAGACATTCATTATTTCATTCCAACAATTTCAATTTCTCATTTCATCCATCTAATTGATTCAATCTATTTATTATGAATTAATATTCATAACTCATAATTTATATCAACCATATTTACCCATTTCAATAATTGGGGCCTTTTGTTGCATCAACCAATCATTTACTAATTTATATTTATACTTTACACTATTCATCAACCCTATACATATCAATTTATTTTGATAATTTATAGTTTGTATTCTACATCATCCATAATCACCAATTTTTTAAAACAATAGTCACCTAAATTTCAAACATATTAACCCTTGACATTGGATTGGTTTATAATTTTTAAAAATAAATCCACCATTGCAACCAAATCAAATGTCAAAATATAAGTTCAACAACCATGATTGATTTAAATTTCTCAAAATAACTGTCATTATTGTTAATTTAAGTTTCACATTGTTTTCTTTCATTTATGGTGTAATTTCTTATCAAATTTAATATTTTCATGCTTCACGATGAATTCATAAACGTGTCCTACATAACAATTTCACATTCGTGTACATCATAACAAAATTTATATTTGCAAGATGACAAAAAATCATGTTCTTATACTTCATAACAAATTTCGACAATTTTTCCGGTTGTGGTTCCCGACCCTCGCCAATTTTCCACAACTTAACTACTTAATTAGCCACGTACACATGCAACCCATGACCATAGACTCCTAGACAAACCAATGACTCTCCAGAAACTCTCCCTTACCACCGTCGCCACCCCCATTCTCCCTAAACCCTAAACAAATTTCGAAACTAAGACATTTAAAAAATGGAAATGCTGACCGTACCTAAAGCAGATATTTGGTCTTGGTTGTTGCACTGCACATGCCAATCTCTCAACGTATCTCATGTAGTTAATATTAATTATTTATAATACTTGGATAATAAAAACATTTATTTCTCATTAGACAATTACTTTTTGCACCATACCAAACTAGTAATTTTCGAAAATAAACTCCCTTTTACATTATAAATGATTACGCGACTGAATGAGGTAGGAGCCTTGAATCTACAATCCTGACAAACACGGATGCAATCTCTGGTTACGCGACTGAATTAGGTAGGAGCTCCAATTTCAGCGACCAACTGGATGATGTGATGTAGCAGGATGAGGTGGTGGAGGTGTGGACGGTAGTGGTCGTAGTTTCCTTTTTATTGGCAATCTCTTGAACTTGTGATCGATGGTATCAGAAGGAATCGCACTGAAGGAGGCCACCACCGAAACATGTGAGAAGATCAAGGCGGTGATGATCAGAAAATTGAGAAACCAAGAAATGGCACCCATCGGAATTCAAGCCGCTACCTTTAGTTTAAGAAACTAAGAAATTCTATAATACTTTCTTCATGCGCAGGAACCATTAAATAGTGATACTTGACCTAGCTTTCCTGCTATACAGGGAGAATCTAAGCGTTTCTGCAATGAGCTGGGGAGTTCTATTTCTTGCGGTCAAAGATAGGTTGTCTCGATAATTTTAGTTTTAATTTTAATTTTAATTTTATTATTATTATTATTTACACATAATAATAGAGTGGATTGAAAACCGGCTAGAGAATCGTTAAGCTAAAGGATATTTAGCAAAAAGAAACACGAGCATTTGCTTACAGCAGAAAAAAAAGTAGAAGGGAACGCAAACAACCCAGATGTGTACAAAAATAAAAAAAAATAGAAGGTAGCGTGATTAAAATTGTTTTCTAAAGTGTTTTCAATTTAGAAATATATCAAAATGTTATATTTTTTATTTTTTAGAAAATTATTTTTTATATCAGCATAGCATATGATCTAAAAAGAATATATAAAAATAATATATATATATATATATATATATATATATATTTTAAAAACACTTTTAAAATGTAATATCAATAGGACCATAGCTTATATTTCATATTTCATATTTTAGACCAATTCGTTTTGCTCCTCTCGGTAACTCTTTGAGAAACCAAGTTCCCTTTTCCTCAATTTAATTCATTTATGAATCCATGGCTTGTCTCCACTGATCTACCTTCACTGCCTTTTCGTAATGTATTGGATCTGCACCAGAGCCATATTCCCATTATTGTCTTCATAAGATAGGCCGAGACCTTCACCTGTTTCATAGACTCTCATCCACACGGGAGCTCTTCTATTTCTGCTTTCTTCTAGACTAGAAGATTCTGGAAAACCCTCCATATTTATAGGAGCTTGTAACCCTTCATCATCTTCTTCATTAACATCTGCATTCTCTTCTTCAACTTCACTTGAATAGTTTTGTTTCTCCTCATCTTCATCCTCATTCCCCCATTCTAAATCCAGCAGAATTTGATCTTCTAGACTTTTATCCCGTACCCACTTCTTGTTCTCCTCAAATACAACATCACAGCTAACTACTACCTTTTTTGATATCAGGTCATAAAGCCTATATCCTTTTGATTCATCACTTATTCCCAATAGAACACAACAATAGCTTTTATCTTTAACCTTTTTCCATTCCAACTTTTAACATGTTTATGATTCTCTTAGTTTGGAGCCTTTGAATAAAACTAGCATTGTGTTAAGGAACCATCTCACCTAAAAGCTTAAGCTTTTAGGTGAGGCCCCATAATATGATTTATATTATTCTCTAACACCCCCCCTCAAGTGAAAACCCTTTGGGCTTGAAACTTGCACAAGCCCACATCACCTTGTGCTTAATTTTTTATCAAATAGAATGGGAGTGGTGAGATTCGAACTCGTGACCGCTGGGTCAACAAGGCTCTGATACCATGTTAAGGAACCATCTAACCTAAAAGTTTAAGCTTTTAGGTGAGGCCTCATAATATGATTTATATTATTCTCTAACACATTGTAATACAACTTGCAGATCGTAGTTTTGTTTACCCATTTGGTGTGATAGAAGATGTCCTAGTCAAGATTGATAGCTTGCTATTTCCATGTGACTTTTATATTCTTGATATGAAGTATGATTCTTGTAATTCCAATACTCCTATATTGTTTGGGAGACCGTTCTTGAAAACTGCCAATACAAAGATTGATTATGGTAAGGATACTTGGTCTATGGAGGTAGGAGATGAAAAGATTGAATTTAATTTTCATGATGCAATGAAATATCCTTATAACAATGTTTATTCTATCACATGTTATGACAAAGTTGATAAGTGTGTGCAACAAGTTTGTGATTTTGATTGTGTGGGTGGATTAAGCGTAGCTTTGAGCTATGACTATTATTTTACCCAATTGGAGGAGATGGAGAGGCACACATGTGTTCTCCAAAACCTGTAGGAAGCAGTACTGGCTTTGCAAACTGTTCCCCATGGTAATGTCGTTGATGATTTAGTACTTTCACATAAAAAGCTTTTGCCATCTATTTTACAAGCTCCCGAGTTAGAATTGAAATCTTTGCATGATAATTTGAAGTATGTATTCATTGGCAACAACAATTCACTTCTTGTTATCATAGCAAAAGGTTTGACCAGTGTGCAAGAGGAAAACTTGTGAAGTTGTTGTGTGATCACAAAACGGCCATTGGATGGACTTTAGCTGACATCAAGGGCATTAGTCCCTCAATGTGTATGCATAATATATTATTTGGGGTTGGTACGGAACCAACAAGGGAAATGCAAAGGAGGTTGAACCCACCTATGATGGAGGTCGTGAAAGCTGAAATTTTGAAACTATTAGATGCAGGAGTCATTTACCCCATCACAGACAGTAAATGGCTGGCGCCAATCCATGTGGTGCCCAAAAAGACTAGAATCACATTGGCGTAAAACAGAGATGATGAATTCATTCCTACTCACATCTCGAGTGGATGGAGAATATGTGTGAGGGTATTTGATGCGGCCATATTATTTTATAGTTTCATCCATATTTACCTAGTGTTTTGCATATGTTTTGTGTATTAAATGCCTTGATATTCTTTGTTTTATGTTTTGAAGGTATTTTTGGATGAAAGATGCACAAATGAGGTAATTGGATTGACATTTTTGATTGACAGATTTGACCTTCAGCCAATGTTTTGTGCAGAGCGGAAGCTCTAGAGATCGAAATGAAGTGATTCCAGTGGAATTCGAAATCTAACATCCATAAATTTATGGAATGATAAGGAAAAAGAAATAAAATAAGGAAGAGCATGGGAATAACATCCTTCAAAGTCAAATCTTGCAATCTATCGATGTCGACCTTTGTCCATTACAACTTTAATATCTCGAGCTACCAAATTCCGATTGATGCAAACCCAGTTGTGTTGGATTCAGGACTCAAATTAATATAAACACTCCAAAATTCAGCTCAAAACGATGTGTTATGAATGAGATATGAATTTTATAAGGGACAACTAAATTCTGCCAACTTAAGGAAGGTCTATTTTGTAAAATAGATAATAGGGTTTCTAAGCATATATAAGGAGGAGAGGAGCAAGGAAGTTTCGGCCAGCAGCAAAGAAAACACAAATCTTCCTCCTCCAAACCCTAAATCTTGTTTTCTTCCATCTTTTTATTTAGTTGTTCAATGAAAATGCAAGGCTAGACTCTTTTGCTTGGTTGTAAGGACATGGAAACCTTCAGATTTCAAGAACTGTGAGATCTATTTTTACCTCAATTTTTCAGTTTATATGATGAATATGTTTATTCTCCTATGCTTATTTTTCTATGATTGTTTATTTAATTCTAAGAGCGGACTCGAAGTTATTATTGTAGACAATCGATTGCTAAGTTTGATATCAAAACTGGAGTTGTGGTATATGAACTTGTGAAGCAACTAAGTTAGTAATTGTAACGGATCTACGCTATTAATCTTAGGGAGAACATTCAATCGAACTAAACATATATTGCGGACAATTATGTTTTTTAATTGATCAATTTATCTAGTTTTTAATGCTTCCATTGAATGAAATTACTAGTGCGGACACTGCGATTGTTTGATGGTTAGGGTAAGTTATACGGCGAATCCATTAACAAACCAATTTTAAGAAGAGATAAATAATCAGAATATGAATTGATATGTCGTTTCCATGATCAGTTCTGATTTCTGTAGGTGGATGTTGACTTGGAACCATGGTTTGCTTTGTTCATAAATTTCAATTTTATATAATTTTCGCTTAGTTTGTTTTAGCCTAGCCTAGACAACTTTCAACCCCCCCCAATTGTCTAGCTCAAGCATAGCAAGTTGGGTATTTAGCCCATCTTGGTCGGGGTCAGCCCAGTCCCAAAGTTTTATTTTTTTTCTTTTTTTTTAAAAAATTATATTTAAAAAATATATATTTTGTTTTCGTGCATACGGCCGGATTCCAAAGCCTTTCCATCATATTCTTCGTAAAAAATATGTTGCATCTTTTTCCATATTCTTAAAACGAAAATTTGGATATCGTAACCAGTTTACAATTATCCATTGGTATTCGACCAAAATGTCAAAAATAATTTAACAATTATTTTGTTTTAGCTTTCGTGGTGTAAATTTACATCGTAAAATACACCCGCAGACAAAAAATGGTTTTTGAAAATGCAGTGTAAAAAAATAAACTTAGAAAAAACAATCAAACAACAATGCAGTTTGCCTTAGGTAGGGTGCACTGGAGCTGATGCGTCTACCCCTTGCACAACAAGTCCCCTTACCAAAGACTCTCGTAGACCAATAGGTTCCTAGTGACCGTAATACTAGGTGGCGACTCCTTATAATTAGTCGTAATTTTTACAACTATAAAGTACACCTCCATTTTCACCGCGCACTGTTGTCTCCCCAAATAGGCAGGGAACGGCGGGGCGCGTAGCGCAAAAAAATCGCCGTCGCGACAATCAATATGGTAAAAAGTGTAATGTCATTTGCCTTGTAAAGCAATTGTAATGGTAATTTATAACAACAGCATTACCTTTGTTGGTTGTTGCACTGCACATGCCAATCTCTCAACGTATCTCATGTAATTATTTATAATATTTGGATAATAAAAACATTTATTTCTCATTAGACAATTACTTTTTGCACCATACCAGACTAGTAATTTTCGAAAATAAACTCCCTTTTACATTATAAATGATTACGCGACTGAATTAGGTAGGAGCCTTGAATCTACAATCCTGACAAACACGGATGCAATCTCTGGTTACGCGACTGAATTAGGTAGGAGCTCCAATTTCAGCGACCAACTGGATGATGTGATGTAGCAGGATGAGGTGGTGGAGGTGTGGACGGTAGTGGTCGTAGTTTCCTTTTTATTGGCAATCTCTTGAACTTGTAATCGATGGTATCAGAAGGAATCGCATTGAAGGAGGCCACCACCGAAACATGTGAGAAGATCAAGGCGGTGATGATCAGAAAATTGAGAAACCAAGAAATGGCACCCATCGGAATTCAAGCCGCTACCTTTAGTTTAAGAAACTAAGAAATTCTATAATACTTTCTTCATGCGCAGGAACCATTAAATAGTGATACTTGACCTAGCTTTCCTTCTATACAGGGAGAATCTAAGCGTTTCTGCAATGAGCTGGGGAGTTCTATTTCTTGTGGTCAAAGATAGGTTGTCTCGATAATTTTAGTTTTAATTTTAATTTTAATTTTATTATTATTATTATTTACACATAATAATAGAGTGGATTGAAAACCGGCTAGAGAATCGTTAAGCTAAAGGATATTTAGCAAAAAGAAACACGAGCATTTGCTTACAGCAGAAAAAAAAGTAGAAGGGAACGCAAACAACCCAGATGTGTACAAAAATAAAAAAAAAATTAGAAGGTAGCGTGATTAAAATTGTTTTCTAAAGTGTTTTCAATTTAGAAATATATCAAAATGTTATATTTTTTATTTTTTAGAAAATTATTTTTTATATCAGCATAGCATATGATCTAAAAAGAATATATAAAAATAATAAATATATATATATATATATATATTTTAAAAACACTTTTAAAATGTAATATCAATAGGACCATAGCTTATATTTCATATTTCATATTTTAGACCAATTCGTTTTGCTCCTCTCGGTAACTCTTTGAGAAACCAAGTTCCCTTTTTCTCAATTTAATTCATTTATGAATCCATGGCTTGTCTCCACTGATCTACCTTCACTGCCTTTTCGTAATGTATTGGATCTGCACCAGAGCCATATTCCCATTATTGTCTTCATAAGATAGGCCGAGACCTTCACCTGTTTCATAGACTATCATCCACACGGGAACTCTTCTATTTCTGCTTTCTTCTAGACTAGAAGATTCTGGAAAACCCTCCATATTTATAGGAGCTTGTAACCCTTCATCATCTTCTTCATTAACATCTGCATTCTCTTCTTCAACTTCACTTGAATAGTTTTGTTCCTCCTCATCTTCATCCTCATTCCCCCATTCTAAATCCAGCAGAATTTGATCTTCTAGACTTTTATCCCATACCCACTTCTTGTTCTCCTCAAATACAACATCACGGCTAACTACTACCTTTTTTGATATCAGGTCATAAAGCCTATATCCTTTTGATTCATCACTTATTCCTAATAGAACACAACAATAGCTTTTATCTTTAACCTTTTTCCATTCCAACTTTTAACATGTTTATGATTCTCTTAGTTTGGAGCCTTTGAATAAAACTAGCATTGTGTTAAGGAACCATCTCACCTAAAAGCTTAAGCTTTTAGGTGAGGCCCCATAATATGATTTATATTATTCTCTAACACCCCCCCCTCAAGTGAAAAGCCCTTTGGGCTTGAAACTTGCACAGGCCCACATCACCTTGTACTTAATTTTATCAAATAGAATGGGAGTGGTGAGATTCGAACTCGTGACCATTTGGGTCAACAAGACTCCGATACCATGTTAAGGAACCATCTAACCTAAAAGTTTAAGCTTTTAGGTGAGGCCTCATAATATGATTTATATTATTCTCTAACACATTGTAATACAACTTGCAGATCGTAGTTTTGTTTACCCATTTGGTGTGATAGAATATGTCTTAGTCAGGATTGATAGCTTGCTATTTCCATGTGACTTTTATATTCTTGATATGAAGTATGATTCTTGTAATTCCAATACTCCTATATTGTTTGGGAGACCGTTCTTGAAAACTTCCAATACAAAGATTGATTATGGTAAGGATACTTGGTCTATGGAGGTAGGAGATGAAAAGATTGAATTTAATTTTCATGATGCAATGAAATATCCTTATAACAATGTTTATTCTATCACATGTTATGACAAAGTTGATAAGTGTGTGCAACAAGTTTATGATTTTGATTGTTTGGATGGATTAAGCGTAGCTTTGAGCTATGACTATTATTTTACCCAATTGGAGGAGATGGAGAGGCACACATGTGTTCTCCAAAACGTGTAGGAAGCAGTATTGGCTTTGCAAACTGTTCCCCATGGTAATGTCTTTGATGATTTAGTACTTTCACATAAAAAGCTTTAATGTCTTTGATGATTTAGTACTTTCACATAAAAAGCTTTTGCCATCTATTTTACAAGCTCCCGAGTTAGAATTGAAATCTTTGCATGATAATTTGAAGTATGTATTCATTGGCAACAACAATACACTTCTTGTTATCATAGCAAAAGGTTTGACCAGTGTGCAAGAGGAAAACTTATGAAGTTGTTGTGTGATCACAAAACGGCCATTGGATGGACTTTAGCTGACATCAAGGGCATTAGTCCCTCAATGTGTATGCATAATATATTATTTGGGGTTGGTACGGAACCAACAAGGAAAATGCAAAGGAGGTTGAACCCACCTATGATGGAGGTCGTGAAAGCTGAAATTTTGAAACTATTAGATGCAGGAGTCATTTACCCCATCACAGACAGTAAATGGCTGGCGCCAATCCATGTGGTGCCCAAAAAGACTGGAATCACATTGGCGTAAAACAGAGATTATGAATTCATTCCTACTCGCATCTCGAGTGGATGGAGAATATGTGTGAGGGTATTTGATGCGACCATATTATTTTATAGTTTCATCCATATTTACCTAGTGTTTTGCATATGTTTTGTGTATTAAATGCCTTGATATTCTTTGTTTTATGTTTTGAAGGTATTTTTGGATGAAAGATGCACAAAGGAGGTAATTGGATTGACATTTTTGATTGACAGATTTGACTTTCAGCCAATGTTTTGTGAAGAGCGGAAGCTCTAGAGATCGAAATGAAGTGATTCCAGTGGAATTCGAAATCTAACATCCATAAATTTATGGAATGATAAGGAAAAAGAAATAAAATAAGGAAGAGCATGGGAATAACATCCTTCAAAGTCAAATCTTGCAATCTACCGATGTCGACCTTTGTCCATTCCAACTTTAATATCTCGAGCTACCAAAGTCCAATTGATGCAAACCCAATTGTTTTGGATTCAGGACTCAAAGAAATATAAACTCTTCAAATTTTAGCTCAAAACGAGGTGTTATGAATGAGATATGAATTTTATAAGGGACAACTAAATTCTGCCAACTTAAGGAAGGACTATTTTGTAAAATAGATAATAGGGTTTCTAAGCATATATAAGGAGGAGATGAGCAAGGAAGTTTCGGCCAGCAGCAAAGAAAACACAAATCTTCCTCCTCCAAACCCTAAATCTTGTTTTCTTCCATCTTTTTAATTAGTTGTTCAATGAAAATGCAAGGCTAGACTCTTTTGCTTGGTTGTAAGGACATGGAAACCTTCAGATTTCAAGAACTGTGAGATCTATTTTTACCTCAATTTTTCAGTTTATATGATGAATATGTTTGTTCTCCTATGCTTATTTTTCTATGATTGTTTATTTAATTCTAAGAGCGGACTCGAAGTTATTATTGTAGACAATCGATTGCTAAGTTTGATATCAAAACTGGAGTTGTGGTATATGAACTTGTGAAGCAACTAAGTTAGTAATTGTAACGGATCTATGCTATTAATCTTAGGGAGAACATTCAATCGAACTAAACATATATTGCGGACAATTATGTTTTTTAATTGATCAATTTATCTAGTTTTTAATGCTTCCATTGAATCAAATTACTAGTGCGGACACTGCGATTGTTTGATGGTTAGGGTAAGTTATACGGCGAATCCATTAACAAACCAATTTTAAGAAGAGATAAATAATCAGAATATGAATTGATATGTCGTTTCCATGATCAGTTCTGATTTCTGTAGGTGGATGTTGACTTGCAACAATGGTTTGCTTTGTTCATAAATTTCAATTTTATATAATTTTCGCTTAGTTTGTTTTAGCCTAGCCTAGACAACTTTCAACCCCCCCAATTGTCTAGCTCAAGCATAGCAAGTTGGGTATTTAGCCCATCTTGGCTGGGCCGGCCCAGCCCAAAGTTTTATTTTTTTTCTTTTTTAAAAAAATTATATTTAAAAAATATATATTTTGTTTTCGTGCATACGGCCGGATTCCAAAGCCTTTCCATCATATTCTTCGTAAAAAATATGTTGCATCTTTTTCCATATTCTTAAAACGAAAATTTGGATATCGTAACCAGTTTACAATTATCCATTGGTATTCGACCAAAATGTCAAAAATAATTTAACAATTATTTTGTTTTAGTTTTCGTGGTGTAAATTTACATCGTAAAATACACCCGCAGACAAAAAATGGTTTTTAAAATGCAGTGTAAAAAAATAAACTTAGAAAAAACAATCAAACAACAATGCAGTTTGCCTTAGGTAGGGTGCACTGGAGCTGATGCGTCTACCCCTTGCACAACAAGTCCCCTTACCAAAGACTCTCGCAGACCAATAGGTTCCTAGTGACCGTAATACTAGGTGGCGACTCCTTATAATTAGTCGTAATTTTTACAACTATAAAGTACACCTCCATTTTCACCGCGCACTGTTGTCTCCCCAAATAGGCAGGGAACGGCGGGGCGCGTAGCGCAAAAAAATCGCCGTCACGACAATCAATATGGTGAAAAGTGTAATGTCATTTGCCTTGTAAAGCAATTGTAATGGTAATTTATAACAACAGCATTACCTTTGTTGGTTGTTGCACTGCACATGCCAATCTCTCAACGTATCTCATGTAATTATTTATAATATTTGGATAATAAAAACATTTATTTCTCATTAGACAATTACTTTTTGCACCATACCAAACTAGTAATTTTCGAAAATAAACTCCCTTTTACATTATAAATGATTACGCGACTGAATTAGGTAGGAGCCTTGAATCTACAATCCTGACAAACACGGATGCAATCTCTGGTTACGCGACTGAATTAGGTAGGAGCTCCAATTTCAGCGACCAACTGGATGATGTGATGGAGCAGAATGAGGTGGTGGAGGTGTGGACGGTAGTGGTCGTAGTTTCCTTTTTATTGGCAATCTCTTGAACTTGTGATCGATGGTATCAGAAGGAATCGCACTGAAGGAGGCCACCACCGAAACATGTGAGAAGATCAAGGCGGTGATGATCAGAAAATTGAGAAACCAAGAAATGGCACCCATCGGAATTCAAGCCGCTACCTTTAGTTTCCGAAACTAAGAAATTCTATGACACTTTCTTCATGCGCAGGAACCATTAAATAGTGATACTTGACCTAGCTTTCCTTCTATACAGGGAGAATCTAAGCGTTTCTGCAATGAGCTGGGGAGTTCTATTTCTTGCGGTCAAAGATAGGTTGTCTCGATAATTTTAGTTTTAATTTTAATTTTAATTTTATTATTATTATTATTATTTACACATAATAATAGAGTGGATTGAAAACCGGCTAGAGAATCGTTAAGCTAAAGGATATTTACACATAATAAAGTTAAGTTTTCTATACTAACTTAGTTAAATTTCGAGGAGTCAATGTATTAGAGCAAGTCCAACGGGAGAGACATCTCATCAGCTAAAACTATATTTTTGAATTTTTAGCTATTTTTGTCCTTTGTAGGTCTCCATTGGAAGAGCCAACCGGCAGCTAAAATGACTTTTCTTTACATGCAAAGTTATTTCTACATGTTTTTACTGTAAAGCCAAATATAAAATATAGCCATTGAAATTATACCGTTGAGTTCTCCAAATTAAAACACAACAACAATAAGTGACAAAAAATGAACTGCACAATTGAAATAATTAAAAAAACATAGATAAATTTTCCAGTCAACCAGAACACTCAAAGACACAGCAACATTGCTTGCTAGCCAATCATAACAAGAAAAAACACAACAAATAACTTCATCAAAATCGTGTGCCCAGTTGAAGAACAGCTTCAGTGATTAAAAGTTCATGTCAACTACAAAGTTCATGCCATTGGAATTAATATCAAAATAATATATAACAAAATAATTTCAGCATGTGTCTGCGGGTGTACTTTAAATTGTAATTTTACACCGCAGTTACAAACTTTTTTTTATCTACGGATGTACTTTACAATGTAATTTTACACCGTAGTAATTTTTTTTTATCCACGGATGTATTATACAATGTAATTTTACACCGTAGTAAAATCTTTTTTATCTGCGGGTGTACTTTACAATGTAAATTTACACCCTAATAGAAAAAACAAAAATATTTATAATTATTTTTTATAATTTGGCCAAATTCCAACGGATAATCATAAACCGGTTACAATATCCAATTTTTGTTTTAAAACATGAGGAAGATGCAAAATATTTTTTTTTATAAAAAATATAATGAAAAAATCTTGGAATCCGGCCGTATGCATGAAAATAACATATTTTTTTTTTATTTTTTTAAAATGCAATGTTTTTGAATTTTTTTAAATAAATAAATAAAATAAATAAATAAAATTCGGGTTGGGCCCAACTAAATGGGTTGGCTAATCAAGATGGGCCAAAGCCCAATTTTAATGGGTTGGGCTGGACCCGGCCCAGCCAACTGGGCTGGGTCGAGAGCAGGCCAGCCCAAGACACACAAGAGAGAAAAAAAGAAGGAAAGGGTAAAACGGCACCGTTTAGAACATGTTGATTAATCACAGTTTACGCATTTCATGAACAGTGAAATGGTGGTCGGCCGAGAGGTGTGCCTGCAATTGACGCCGAGTAGAGGAGGTCAAGGTGGTTGTCCCTCTGGTGGTGGCGTCGAAAATGATGGCCCGTGGCGGCCGGAGGAGGCGTTAGAAGTGTTGGGCTGTGGCTGTCGTTCGCTGCTGCTTCACCCTCTGCCTCTCTACTACTGCTACGTTGCTCGTCGTCGGAGAAGAAGGATGGCCTGTTGCAGGTCACGGTGGGGATTCTTGCCGCTTCTAAGCTCGGCGAGAGCTAGTGCAGGTCACGTGGAGGTGCTTGCTGCTGCTGTGCTCGCCGAGAGCTGTTGCAGGAGGAGAGAGGGAGGGAATTACAAGGGAGAGAGAGAGGGACTTGCGTCTGTGGTGGAGACTGGCTTCGCCGGAGATGAGGAAGATGAAGCTGATGGCTTGCCAGCGAGTCTTGGAGGGGAGAGAGAGAGCTGGTTTCAAAGAGGGAGAGGCTCGGTTGAGAGGGAGAACGATAGCTCCAGGGCTGACGAAGAAGAAGAAAGTTTCTGTGCTTTTAACTTTAAAACTGAGCTGACATTCTACGTAATTTTTCTCTTCTCTGTCCTGGGACTCTCTCCTCTGTTTTTGTGAATTCTCCCGTTCTGTTTTCTATTCTCTTAATCGCTCCCCCTCTGTCTCTTTTCTTTCTCTTCTTTTCTCTGTAAAATCTTCTTCACTTTTTAACTGAAATTACGCTCGTTTTTTCTCTAGTTTCTGCCCAGTTTTTCTTACCCCTAGGTTTGAAAGGCAACCCTTCGGCTGCCCATGGCGTGCAGCGAAGGGTTATCGCCTATGATTGCAGGTGGCGTGCCTGCACTGTTCAGGTGACTGAACAGTGCAGTCACGCCTGTGATGATTGCGACGAGATGGAAAAAATCAATCTAGTCCCTCAACTTTAAATTGGTTGAATCGCACCCCTAATTGGTTTTAAACTTTTAATTTTGTGTGATTGCGTCCCTGTGAAAAATTCAATGTTAGCCTTAAAGTTGCGCGCCTTTTTTTATTTTGGTCCTTGGCTTCCAATTTATGCTATTTGACCCTCAATTGACCATTAAACTCTCAATTGTTTCCAATTGGACCCCTGATTTCGCACAAATGGCTTGGAAAAAAAATCCAATTCAGTCTTTGAAAACTCCAAACTTCTCAGTTGAACCCGAATTAAGTTAAAGAACTTGATTTCTCATCAATTAAGCCTTTAATCAAATTAATTCGACCAACTTAAAGTATAATTAAGTCCTTGCACTTAATTAAATCCTTCAATTGGACCCTAAATTAATTCCCGAACATAATTATATTTTTAAATTGGCCGACGATTAAATCAAATTGGCCCATAAAAATATAATTATATCTCCCGACTTAGTTTTTACACATATTTATCCGATGATAAATTATTATTGCCTTCAATCTATATTTTCCTCTATTTTTGGGGACAAAATAGATACAATTAGACTCTCGAAAACAACCAAAATTTGCACATTGATTTTTCTACCAACGCCGACCTCTTTTATTTTATTTTTGTTATTTTTGGGTTGATTTTGAGGAGTAACCCAGAAATTGGGTGATGACAGTTAAGACCAGTGTACTATGATTTCCAGGCTACCATAAGCTAAATAACTGGGTAAAGACTTCTCAATCCCCTCGATATTTAAACAAACAAAAGGCATTGAAAGAAAACATAATGGACACTCAATATAGAATATAACAATGAAAACATAATGAAATAAAGGAGGGGGTGTTCATTAAGCTATACCTCCTCGTCAAACTTGAAAGCTTACCTTATCTTAAGATGTTACCTTCTTAGTATCTTTCCTTGAGTTGTGATGGTGTGCGTGGTACTGTAATTTTGTGTCAGATAATGTTTATAAAGCTTGGTAACAATAGGTAATATTTTTCTTATACTCTTTCTTCTTTCATCCTTTCTTCTTTTTTTCCTTTCCTTTCATGGCTTTTTGCATGAGCTGTTAAGGGCTATTAGGATCCTTTTAGAAGCATTGAGTTGGATTATTCACTTCTATTGAAAGATGGCAATAGAATCAACTTTCTTGGGGTCTTTAGAGAATAACGAGATTTGTAATGTCTATATAACAAGTTATCTAAAAATTTTTTATTTTTTTATTTTGGATTCTTCAAAACAACGTTGTTTTGAACTAAAACCATATGTTTTGGCCAAGACACACCATTTTTATTATAGTTTATAATAAACAATGTTGTTTTGATAACCCATGGCTAATTAGGGTTCTATATTGGGATTTAACCAAATTTCAATTAGTCTCTAATCTCTTTATTTTCTTAATTGCACCTATACTTAACTTGTAACTTTAATTTAATGTAATTTCACCCTTTGTTGAAGACATGGGGAAACTATAGTCTCAATGATAGAAATATTACTTAATTTATTTTGCCCTCACCCATAGAATTTTTTTTTTTTTACGAAGATTGAAAGAGAATGAATTATATTTTTGTTATGTTTTCCACAAACAATGCCAAAGATTAGCTTTTCAAGTTTAGGTTGATGGGTTTAACGTGTGGCTATCTAAAAAACATTCCCTAATGATCATCCACTCCAATGTTAAATCAACATGTGTACGAAAATGGGAAAATATACAAGTAGAGAAAAATAAAGTGAAAGTTATGGAGTTCGTATTCAGTCTGGAAATTAAATGGCCTAGCCTGGTTTGTCCTGGCTTTCATAACCTTTGGATAGCTTTTATAACATTTAGCTAGCTTTGGGTAGGACTTGTCTTGCTAAAAATTGCCTTCTAGGTTTTAGACCTGGTCGTGTTTTCTGGCTTTCTTGCTTGGTGATTTAGTGTATTTATATAGCAAAGCCTTTGAATTTCATTATGGAAAAAAATAGAAAAAAATGATGTCGATATTGGTATGGCTGGCTCTTGGTTGATGTGTTATGCCATCTATTGGTATGAGATTAATCTATTAGTACTGATCAACTACACATATTTTATCGTTATTTAATATATTGAAATGATTTTTTTATCACACCAACAATTAAAAACTATAAGAAAAAGCATTTAAAAACATAAATTTAATATTTTTTTCAAGTTAAATGCCCGAGTTAAATGTATCTAGATACAATTACAAACGCAAAGACAAACAAGTGCCTTGTTTCATCCAGCAGACTAGTAAGACTAGGGTAAATTATTTTGATGGTGCTCAATAACTTTACAAGATAAGCTTCATGATTTACAGAAGAGTAACCCTAAGAGGATGCAGCTCACTAGTTAGACTCTAAGTTTACTCCTTAAAAATCATTAATTCAAATTCTATATCAGTTATGACCACTAGAGATTTTAACTTGTTATTAACTTCAGAGTACGTGAAATTAGTCGAGGTATGTGTAAACCAGCTCGAACATCCATGTTCAAAAGCCTTTTTACATAAGAGCAACTTAAGATTAAAGTAACAAATTCATAATGCCCTCCAAAAGTACACATGAGAATATGGAGATCGAATGCATGAGAATACAGTTCCCAGAATAAAGATACAGCTCTATAAAGTAACTTGAGTTTATTCTCTACTGGACGTGAGCTTACTTGAAGAATTTCCAGTGAATTTCCAGTCATTTCCTCTTACCTCATCAGCAATTACTGTGCGATTGATTGGTTTCTTTCACATAATGCTACAGCTAATTGATGATATACCACTAGTTATGCCTGCAATACGAGTAGTTATGCCTGCAATACGAGTAGTTATGCCTACAACTTGCACTCCCATTTTAAGAATTTGAAGCACCTTGCTTCGCTTCTGAAATGAAAGATAATACGCAAAGATATTAGTGGCTGAGTTAATATTTTTATACTTAATATAGCACTTATTTATTAATTAGATAGAGAGAGTATTTTTATCAATGAAAAGAGGGCGATTCCACTAGTTATTTTGAAGCCAGTCCTAAGAATATAATTAATCTCTTCATCCAAATATTAAATAATACGAAAAAAAAAGGAATTCAAATGTAAAGCATATAAGGAATATATTCAAAAGAAAGGAGCAAAATCTAATAATAATAATAATAATAAATAGAGAACCTGTAAAGCTCTATACTACAAGAGAAAAGAATAACTAGTGGAATCATATTTGTCTTTTAGAAAAGAATAACAAGAGCAAAGAATAAACACTTCGAGATGCTATTACAAGAGATATATACTTTGACTCGAGTTCAATATTTTTTATGTAGATTACAAGCATTCTACTATATTTGTCTTTTAGTTCAGCTTCTAGTCCTGAGAGGATCCAAGTTTTTTTACTTTAAAATCTTATTATAAATTTTTTTTAACTTAAACAAATGGGAGAAACATCCTAAAATTATAAACAAACATATTTTCAATGTATATAAATCATTACAATATAAAACGTTTCAAGCCCATCTATTTTCAGCAAGATCAATGTTAAAAGCCACTTCAATGGCACTTATCTCTGTAAAATTAATCCACTGCTAATGTTTTAATGATAAACATCAGATTATGTTTAGCAATGAAAAATTCGTTGCTTGCTGAACAATAATAGATTATTTTAGAAAAAAAATATTTAAGGAATCTGCAACAGATAGTTTTCAATGCAAATTTGATTGCTAATGTTTTTTAACAACAAATTATCTACAACAGATTAATACGTTGCGAGTAGTCTCCCTTCTTAGTAGTGAATGAGTTATCAGTGAATGAGGCAAATGTGTAGTAATAAATAGTAAAAATATCTTATTTACTTAAAATCAATTACCGTCACGGGGGCCGCTTGTATCGCGCTCCTGCTTTGACGTAGCAAAGTATAGTTATCACAGAAGGTGGCACCACCGTGGTGTGTGAACCTCTTACCACCATAGCAATCACAGCAAATTTCATAGGTGCTCTGTGCATCAACTCTGAAGAAACATTGACAGCAGCTGAAGTACGCTCCTGGCATGAACGTCTTGCAAGACATGCAAATTATAGCCCTTCCACTCTGCATGATGTAGTGCAAGACGATTGCTTCCTCAAAATCCAAGCTTCCATTTTCATCCTTTTCCAGCGCGCTAAAGATGCTCTCATGAGTAAAATCTGTGGCTTTTTTTTCTTGACATACTTCATGTATTCACGCAGGCTAATTTGCTCGTCTCCGTTCTTATCCATGGCCTTGAAAGTTTTTCCGGCCAAGTTCTTATCCTTTTCCGGCAGATGTTCGTAATAAGCTCCAGCAGCCCGGCGAATCTCCTCCATCTATAATTATGCGTGAAAAGTTTACGAGGAACGATATTTTAGAGGATAATGGAAGAGGTAGATTGTAACTACATCTGATTATAACGCTCTCCTGTCGACAGTGATTTACAGTACTAGAAAGTGACCACACAATGAATAAATATTAAATAATTGAAGTGAATTTGGGCGTGGAATATCATTCTATCTCTGCTAATATGAGACGACCCGCAAATTTGGGAGACAATATATTTTCTTTGATTCCACCGTCACCAAGAATTATTTATTTTTCCTCAAACCCTTCTGTTCGATAATGATTTAGGGTACTCGCACTGTTAGAGTATAATATAATTATATTCTGGAGCATCACCTATCAGCTTAAGTTTTTAGGTGAGATGGTTCCTTAACATGGTATCAGAACCTTATTGACCCAGAAATCACGAGTTCGAATCTCATCACCTCTATTCTATTTGATAAAAAAATCAAGCACAATATAATGTGGGTCTGTGCAAGTTTCAAGCCCAAAGGGCTTTCACTTGAGGGGGTGTGTTAGAGTATAATATAATCATATTCTAGAGTTTCACCTATCAGTTTAAGCTTTTAGGTGAGATGGTTCCTTAACACTCACAAGTAACCACACGAAAAAGAAAAGGAAAAAGACAAACTCGGGTCTATTTTTAACTTATTGACTTTGACTTAGTCAGGTTCGTCTAAATTCATTAAGTAAGGGACTAATACATTGAGTCACCAAAATTTAATAAAGTCAATATAAAAAACAATTTAAATTTGCAGACTTTGGCGTCTTTAACCATCCTTCCATCATAAACGAAGAAATATAATAGAATTGAAGTGAAGCAGGGTGGGTGTGGATACTTTGGCGTCTTCAATCACATCCCCGGTTCAGTCATCAAAGCCATGACAACTCATTCTCGCCAGGATGCAGATTTTTGGTAAGTTGACACCTTTTAAATGATATTATTGGGTAGGAATAACAATAAAATTACTAATAATAATAATGATGAAGTTATTGGTAAGTTATTATTTTTAAAAATTATTATTAGTAGTAGTAGAAATATTGACATAACAACAACAACAATTATAATAATAATTTGGTTGCTTTGTAAGGATAAATCCCGCTGATTATTATTATTTTATTTATTTTTTTAAAAGATTTTATTTTTATTTTTATTTTTGAAAAGATTTTATTATTATTTATCTTATGTTAACATCAAAACCATGAAAAGCCAAGTTGCATTTGTCCAAGGAACATGACAGACTAGCCATGATTGAGTTTTTGGTAAGTTGACAATCCTTACAAAATAATATTTTGTTATGACAATCTTTACACAATATTATCTGCTACTTTCTTATGACAAACATTACAAGTGCCACGCCAGTTCTAATTTATAAATATCATTTACTACTCATTTATCATTAAAAATATTTTTTTATTAACTTTGATGTTCGGGTCAGCTTGCACGCACCTCAACTAATCTCACTAGCCTTCGAAGTTAATGATCATATAAGCTTCCAATGACCATCATATTAGCAATCACATGTCTCTGTACCTGAGACCATAGAAAAATAAACATTTTAGTCTCAAGCTTGTACCTCGTACAAGGTATTTTGCCTTCTCTAATAGAGACAGTTTGGGATAGTTTATTTTGTCATTTTCAACTCCTCTTTCTAAAGCACTATAATTCACACAATCATAAACAATTAGTTTTTCAACATTAAAATACAATTCACATAGACACCATATAACTAAGTTATAGTGTCATTAAGTAAGGGACTAATACATTGAGTTATCAAAATTTAACAAAGTCAATAAAAAAAAAATTGCAGACTTTGGCGTCTTTAATAATCCCTCCATCATAAACCAAGAAATATAATAAAAAGATTGACATAATAACAACAACAACAACAACAACTATAATAGTAATTTGGTTGATTTGTAAGGATAAATCCCGCTGAAGTTTTATTTATCTTATTTTAACATTAACAAACAATTATTATTAATATTTTAATTTAAAAAAAAAGATTTTGTTATTATTTTTGTTGATTTCTAGGATAAATTTATTTTAAGGGTTTTTTTCATCTAATATCAATCTATGATAATAAAACTACAAACAAATATTTACAATTTGGAAATATTGTTATTATATTTTTTTACTATTATTTTGAAATTGATTTGTACGGATAAAACTCATTGAGTTTTTTTTTTTTTTTTGGGGGGGGGTTCACTTATGATATTAAAAAAACAAACATAAAAATGAAGCATTTATTAGTGTATATATATTGTTATCTATCAGTAGATTCCTCCAACTCACATCCCCGGTTCATGCATAAAAGCCATGAAAAGCCAAGTTGCATTTGTCAAAGGAAAATGACATACTAGCTGACACGGGGATAAAATTTTCGACAAGATTTTATTTCCAGAGCGGTAGTCTAGTCCTGCACTAGACTCAGCCTTCCTCACAATTCCAACTCGTGTTTAGCCTATCACTAAGGTGTTTCACACACCCAAAGAACTTTCCCCGAATCCTTTCACGAAATAAACATTCAAGAATAAAACAAGTAAGCAAATCAGAAAAGCAAGCATGGATTACAGGAAAACACTCCCAACCTTTATTAATTCCGAAATAAAGGATGGCACAAAAAGTAGTTGTGTGTGCTCTGCACAAATCTGCTTGCAGGCTACACCCCCTTGGTTTCCTTTTATCTCAAGAGAACATGGAAGTTACATTTAAAAACCATCCCCCTAGACAGATCTATACAGGTGGCCATTTTGGACAAAACAGTAATTGCCGAAAAACTACCTCCACCTGCCCCTTTGTAACCTAGTTATGCTTCTGCATGTCTTGGACAACCCTCTATCCAAGTCTGAAGTTGTGCCGAACATGTTATTGATGTTCGCACGCACCCGTTACGCACTGCTGCCGAATCTGCCTCTACCCATGCATGTTGCTGATATCCTAGTAGTGTTCTTGTTGGCGCGCCCTCGCGCCTAGGACTGTCACAAACCTCCCCCACCTAAAGAGTCTGACACCCTCGTCGAAATCGATGTGAGGTAATCTCGCACCTTGTTCTCATACTGCCACAAGTCTGTATCTTTTTCCCATGAAACCTCTACATTTCTAGCCCATTTTACTACAAAAACTCAGTCCTCCGGTTCTTTCTATGCTGCCCAAGTCTACGATGATCCATTATCCTTGCAATGTCATTGTCAAATTGCTTTCGAACTGTTGGTGGAGCACGCTGTGTCTTGTTCCTCTTCGGGTCCTCCTTGTCTTTGTAGTAGGGTCTCAAGTAGCTAACATGAAATGTGGGGTGAAGTTTCATGCGTTCTGGCAAAATCAGCCTGTACGCAACAACCCCCACTTTCTCCCTAATTTCGAAAGGCCCGTCATACCTTGGTATCAACCCACGTTGAGCCAATCTTCCTGTAATCTTCTTCCAAATTTGAGGTGTTAATTTCAATAACACCTTGTCTCCTACGTCAAACTCCAGTGGCTTTCTCTTCAAATCAGCATATTTCTTCATTCGTTTTCTAGCCTTCCACAAATATCTTGAGATTTTTTTATTCCTCAGGTAATTTAATAATATTTTTTATTTTAGCAGTAATAGTAATGATAATTTTATTTATTATAATCATGATTTAATAGTGATATTATTAATCATAATAATAATAGAAATTATTATTTATTATAATGGTTGTAGTGCTTGTGGTGTTAATAATTATGGTTTTGATGGTAATAATAACAATAACTCATAAAATAATATAGAAAACAATTCTAAATCTACTGCATTTCATTCCTTTCATCCTAAATTATCAATATTAACTTCACCTCTTTATTTCCTGCTAGAAAACCTGAGCCTTAAAATAACCTAGTTAAAAACCAAAACAAAATTTTCCCTAAGAAAAATTATCAAAAAGTTCAAAAACAATTACCCCCATTACCGCTATCTTTAAACGTAATGTATGAAAAGTTGTTACGCATCAAACATGTAGCTCTAGATCCTCCCGCGCCTTTGCAACCTCTTACCCCAATTGGTACACACCAAACCTCACTTGTGAATACCATGTTGACATTGTACGACATAACAATCATACTTGCAATGCCATTAAGAAGAAGATCTTGTGATTGATTAAACTAGGATGGATAGCATTAGAACAAAATCTAAACAGAAGTACAAAACCCCTACCCCAAATGTTTTGGGTAATGGGTCAATAAACATACTAAAAATAGAAGAGCTAAGGAGTTTAAAAGTATCAATGAAAACAAATTTATGAGATAATAATAAAAGCTAGGTACAAAGAAGATATCATGAATTTTTGCAAGTATTACTGTTGAAAAGGTCACATGATTAACCAATGTGAAGGCTTCCACAAGAAGGTGATACAAATGGTAATTCGAATGGTTTTTTGAATTGAAAAAATAATGGATAGAGAATTGTCCAAGATGGATGTATCCAATAAAAGCAAGAAGTGTGTCAAGTGCAATTCATCATAGACAAGCTGCAATGAGTGGAGTTTACAAGAGTAGTTACCTTACCCAATAGAGTTACCTTAGCTTGCCCGTAACTTAATTAATTATATGGATCCTGAAGTTAATTATCATGTAAATCTCTAGTGGTTATTGTATTAACAATCATAGAACTTAACCTGAGATCACAATAATTAACAAACGCTTTAATTTTAAATCTATACCCTAGATCACCTATTACATGGTTTCATTTAAATATTTGCTATTGGACATGGGACAACTTTTGTATATTGTAAACCTAGTACAAGTTATTTTTTAAATTAATTTTTATTATTAGATATATTAAAATAATATTATTGTTTGGTAACAAAATATCTTAGGGCATCTCCAACGGGCATGCTATATTGAAGAGGTAAAAATAAAAAATTAATATTTTGGCAATTTTCAGTCCTTTTAGGCACTCCAGCGGGAGTGCCAAAAGGAGAGGTAAAAATACCTCCCTCCCTTCCCGAGTCGCTAAAAATAGCAGCTCGGGACATGCTACTAAAAAGGTGGCCCCACCTTGAGACTACCTTTATATATATATTATAATATATATATATATATATATATATATATATATATATATATATATATATATATATATATATAAAATGTAATATATATATTAGAAAATAATATAATTATATCAAAAATATTTATTTTTATTTACAAATACCTTAACAAGAGAGTAAAAATTTATATATAAAATTAATAATTATAGTGTTGGAGGGTTTTTTAAAAACAATTATTTAATTATATAACTTACTCCTATTAATCGTATAATCAATGTAATATATATATTAGAAAAGAATATAATTATATCAAAAAATATTTATTTTTTATTTACAAATACCTTAACAAGAAATATATAAAATTAATAATTATATTGTTGGAGGGTTTTTTAAAAGCAATTATTTAATTATATAATTTACTCTTATTAATTGTATAATTAATTGCATGATTAAACTACATACAAAATAATTGCACTATATTTAAAATAATATAAAAATAAATGGCTCTTCAAAATGGCATTTACCACTGGAGCACACATCAATAAAAATGTCATTTTTACACTATTCAAAGTGCCATTTTAGAGATTTGACACTCCAAAATGGCACTCCCCATTAGAGATGCTCAACCTTATTTCTCCCTGTCCTACTAGCTACCACCATACACGGATACACCCTTCGACGTCTACAAGGTGAGGTAGGGTGGGGTAACATTGACGTCTACAATCATTACCATTTGTCCGATGAACATGACAACTCGGGTCTATTTTTATATTATCAAAATGATATCGTTTTAGTTTTGTTTTATTGACTTTGACTTAGTCAAGTTCGGTTAAATTCATTAAGGGACCAATACATTGAGTCAACGAAATTTAACAAAGTCAGTATAAAAAAATTAAATTAAATTGTGCAGACTTTGGCGTCTTTAATAATTCTTCCATCTCACACCCCCATAAACGAAAAAATATAATAGAATTGAATTTGTCCAAGGAATTTTTGGTAAGTTATCATTTTTTAAAATTATTATTAGTAGTAGAAATATTGACATAACAACAACAATAATTATAATAATAATTTGGTTGATTTGTAAGGATAAATCCCGCTGAAATTTTATTTATTTTTTTAAGAGATTTTATTATTATTTTTAATTTTTTTTTGAAAAGATTTTATTATTATTTATCTTATGTTAACATCAAAACCATGAAAAGCCAAGTTGCATTTGTCCAAGGAACATGACAGACTAGCCATGATTGATTTTTTGGTAAGTTGACAATCTTTACAAAATAATATTTTGTTATGACAATCTTTACATAATATTATCTGCATTATGATAGATACCACAAGTGACACGTAAGTTCTAATTTATAAATATCATTTATTACTAATGTTTAGTAAAAAGTATTTTTTTTATTAACTTGATAATCCAAGTCAGTTTACACGTATCTCAACTAATTTCACGAGCCTCTGAAATTAATGATCATATAAGCCTTCAGTGACCATTATATTAACAATCACAAGTCTCTTGATCTGAGACCACAGAAAAACAAACCATTTAGTCTCAAGCTTATACCACTGGATCACTCGTACAAGGTATTTTGATTTCTGTAACATAGATAGTTTGGGATAGTTTATTTTGTCATTTTCAACTCCTTTTTTCTAAAACACTATAATTCACTCAATCATAAACAATTAGTTTTTCAATATTAAAATACAATTCACATAGACACGATATAACTAAGTCATAAATGAATATGTTAAGGCATTCAAATTTAAGTCAATCAATATAAAAATAATTTTAAATAAAATAAAATCATTTTGATTTAACTTGCAAGATATTATATTTGTGTGTGTGAGTAATTTTTGAATTATTTAATTCCTGAAGAACTAAACCAATTTATCTAAGATTAATTGATTTTAAGGTGTCATTTGATATAATTCGAATAATATTGTTTTTGGAATTCACCGTCGGGCGTGTTTTTGGAATTTATCTTTTGGTTACCTAAGATTAATCTCATACATAAATTTTGCACAGCCCAGCTAACTAGCCATTAGCTGTAAAGTAAATAGACGACGGCAATAACTCTTGAAAAAGAAAAAAAAAATAAGGAAAAAATAGTCTGCATAAGTACTTATTCTCATTGAAAGCTTATATCTTCATAGTCAAGAAAACATCTGATCGTTTACTTTCTTTCCTCAAAACATAAAGATACAAAATCCACTCATTTAGTGCTTGAATTTAATTGGTATCTATAATTATTTTAAAATTAATTTTATTTATTTTTTCCCTTTATTGTTTTTGTTATTTATTCTTCAAGTGAAATGATTTAATAATATTTATTTTGTCATTTATTTTATTTTTTGTTGTTTTTATTAAAAAATAACTTTTGCGATATCTGAAATTTAATATCAACTAAACAAGAAATATACAAAGTCATAGGTAGACAAAACGGGTGAAAAAATTAGATCAAATTATCTACAGTAAAAAATACGAGCACCTTGCCTTGCGCTTCGCCACAGTCAGAACCAAATTTTTTAATATGTAAAATAAATATTAATGATTATAGATTTGTTTTATAATACTATATATCTAAGATAAATAATCAACCTATAAATCTTTTGATTATTTAGCTTTTTTATAATAAACGAGAGCATGGAAAACATGTTTAGTTTTTACTGGTAGGTCATCATCATTTTAACGATGCAGAAAATCTATGGTTGGATCCAAGTATTTTTACTCCAAAAATCCCATATAAGAAATAATAAAGTGTGTGTGTGTGTACATATATATATATCAGCTCCCGCTTTCACTGTACCACCAGACACAGATTACTGTGGGTTGTAATAGTGAAATTACTATTTTACCCCCCAGTTTTAGCCTTGAAATCAGGGGTATTTTTTATTTTTTACATTTCTGTGCATAGTAAAATAACCACTATATCCCCGACTAAGACAAAAACTAAGAGTTGCCTGTGAGGTTGTGTCACAGTAATTGCAAATTTTTAGTGAACAGTAAAATAATCATTTTACCCTAAAATAAGACAAAACACATGAATTGCTTGCGGGGATGTTTCAGTCCGTTCACTTTTTTTGGAAATATGTAAATACTGATATGCCCCCATAAAACACAAAATACAAGAGTTGGCTGTAGGGGTATGTAGGTAATTTACCATTTTATCATTATTAATTTCAACTGAATACTGCAAGCATGTCCACAGGATGCGCCGACAGTTTTCGCCCTCAAGCACCCTTCGGGAGGCGCGTGCGACAAATTTAGGCAGTCAAAAATGTTCATCCGGCATCTCACCGAATGCACCTCCATGTCCTCCACCTCATGGTGAGGAGCGTGGAGTCACACGGTGGTTGAAAACGTGCCGATTGGCGGTAGAAATTTTTTCCCCATTTTCTCTCTCCAACAGGCAAAAGTGCTCGGAGGTCCCCTGTGTTGTTTTTATTTTCATTTTAGTCTGTTAGCTTTAACTGTCTTGTATAGTCCTGATTTGTGTTATAGAAGTTTTGATTTGTTTCAATTTTGTCCTTGTATTGAAATTAATTATATATTGAGGTTGCAATTCTGTCCTTATTCTTTTAATTTGTGGATTTGGTTGAAATCCCTTTATATTTTTGGTACAGACGTTTTGATTTTTTCAATTTTGTCCTTCAATGGAAATTTATTATATATTTTATTTTCATTTCAGCACTTATACTTTTAATTTTTAATTTCAATTCCTTTATTTGTTTTTTATATATTTGAAATTGTCTCTATTTTTGTCCATGTTTATATATATATGCTCTTAGTTTTGGTTTTTAATTTTTATTATTTTCTCTTTTCTTGAGGTAAAATTTTTTAAAGTTATATAAATCTTAAATTTAAGTTTGTGATTGTGATCATTTAAAAATTCATATTTCTTATTTTTTTTTCCCTTTGTTCTTTCTTTTAGTTTTTCTATTATTTTTATTTGATTTTCAAGTCAAATGATTTTTTCATCTAATTATATTTATTTATTTTTGCTTGATCTTCTGTTAAAGTTTTTTAGGTTTTTTTTATTCTTTGATGTAATTTTACTTTTTCCATTATTTATGCAATAATAATAATAGTTTTAGTTTTTTTTCTTACACTTTTGTTAAAAAAAATGAGATTTTTTTATTTCTCACGTAATTTAAATCTACTGCATTTCATCCCCTTCATCCTAGATTATCAATATTAACTTGAACTCTTTATTTCCTGTTAGAAAACCTAAGCCTTAAAATAACCTAGTTGAAAACCAAAACAAATTTTTCCCTAAGAAAAATTATCAAAAAGTTCGAAAAAAATTACCCCCGTTATCTTTAAACGTAATGTATGCAAAGCTATTACGCATCAGACATGTAGCTCTAAATCCTATTGCGCCTTTGTAACCTCTTACCCCAATTGGTACACACCAAACCTCACTTGCGAATACCATGTTAACATTGTAAGACATAACAATCATACTTGCAATGCCTTTAAGAAGAAGATCTTATGATTAATTAAGGTAGGGTGGATAACATTTGAAAAAAATCTACATAAGTACAAAACCCCTACCCCGACATGTTTTGGGTCAATAAACATACTAAAAATAGAAGAGCTAAGGAGTTTAAAAGTATCAATGAAAAGAAATTTATGAGATAATAATAAAAGCTCATTACAAAGAAGATATCATGAAGTTTTGCAAGTATTACTATTGAAAAGATCATGTGTGCAAAATTGTTTTGTTTTTGTCATGTTTTAACTTGTTTTAGTCTTATCGATAATTTGACTCATAAATCCACAAGATGATTTCTGTCAAATGAGTTTTTCTTTTTAATAAAATCATATATTTTCTTGTATTTATGATATGTCTTCATTTTCTTTTTTTTTTAATTAAAAGCCATAACCTACGTTACGTGATCAATCAAGAATCTCTAAACTTAATGATTTATTTATTTTTGTTAAAATCACCATGCTAGTCTTACATTGATCTCTAAATCTAGAAGACTCCTCAACCTCACCATTAAAATTAAAGCTTAATAAAAAAATTAAGGGAAAAATTGATGAAAAGCTCTTTAACTCACTATTAAACACGTTTTAAAGCTAAAAATATTGTGTTACACTCATATTAGTCCCTAAAACTAGAAGCATGATTACCTAACCATTTTAAACTAGTGAAAACAATTTAATCCTCAATGAATGTTGACCTTAACCTACCTCAATGAGTGGGGTTTATATGAATTGTTACCTTACCCAATAGTTAATGGATAAAATATGATTATTTTCAGATCCAATCTTGTGTATTGTAATACATATGGCATAGTGGAAGAGTTGTAACTTGCAATTATTGTGATTTGTTCTTGATATATAAGAGTATACTTTTGTTACTTTCAATGTTTTTGTCTTGATTATTCTGTTAGCACCTATAATCTTCATTCTGCTTGGTATGGTGGTAAGAGTTCACAGTATATGATACGTGAATCTACTGATTGATAACAGTATATATACACTAATAAATGCTTCATTTTTATATTTGTTGTTTTAATATCATAAGTGAACAAAAGATAAAAAAAATACTCAATGAGTTTTATCCGTATAAGTCAATTTCAAAATATAGTAAGAAAATATATTTTCAACCCTTAAATATTTATTTGAGGTTCTATTATTGTAGATTGATATAGGATTAAAAAATAAACCTTGATGGTTTTTATCCTTAAAAATCAATCTAAAAATGATAGTTTTATTATCATAGAATGAAAAAAACCCTCAAAATAAATTTATCCTAGAAATCAACAAAATTGTTTATGGGGGTGTGAGATGGAAGAATTATTAAAGACGCCAAAGTCTCCACAATTTAATTTAAATTGTTTTTTATATTGACTTAGTTAAATTTCGATGACTCAATGTATTAGTCCATTACTTAATGAATTTAGCCAAACTTGACTAAGTTAAAGTCAATAAATTAAAAAAAAAAACTAAAACGATATCATTTTGATAATATAAAAATAGACCCGAGTTGACTCGGTAATATGAGAACTAACCCAATGACTTGTATATTAACCTACATTTATATTTCTTGGATCTAAATTATATGTCAGAATTTTAGCCGAGATTTAATGCGTTTCAGAGCACCAAAAAATAAATATAATTTAATTGTTATCAATTCCATAAAAAATCAATTTCTCTAAAATTTTTAACATAAAGATAAAATTGATAAAATATGATTGTTACGTATTAAATAACCCGTGAGTTTTTTCATTATAACACACTTAAGTTATAAAATCAAAATCAAGTATATCAAAAGACACAAATTAAAATTTTTCAAAATCACTAACAAACCTTAAAATAAAAATATAACTTTAATTCTTAATGAAAAGATTGTAAAACACTACAATATATAAGCAAACTACACTACAAATACTAAAACAACAACAATACATTAACTTATAACAATAGTACAACACCAAACGTGTCCCCATGAAAGTGCGCTAGGTTTGGCACTAGCCAGACCTAGGTTTTGATGGATCTAGTCAATGTTAGACCTAAAGGTTGATGCGAATCTATTATTATTGATGCAAACCTCATGATCACATGGTTGTACAACTCATAATCAAAATTGAAATCTAATCCAAAAAAATCAAAATAGGTTTGATAGGAGAGACACAATGAAAACTTGTCTCAAGACACCAACATTATTGGAATTATATCAAAAGACACCGTAAAGCCAATTAATCTTAGATAAATTGGTTTAGTTCTTTCAAGAATTAAATAATGCAAAAATCACTCACACACATAAGCTGAAAAATCAAAATGATATTATTCAATGACTACTGAATTTTAGGCCTACAAAAAGTTTAAATAATTTTAGAAAATAACCCAAATGCATCTAACATTGGGGACTAAATTGGCTCGCTTATAAAATTGACTCAAAAGCAATACTGATAAGCCTAAAAACCTGATCCAAACAAGCCTCAGATCTAATAGAATTAACCATAAACAAATGATCTGAAGTATTTCTTTCTAACAGTATTTCAACTCTAGTGTAAATGGTTGATTTTTGTTAAATGTATGGTTTATTAATTATGGTTGTGATGAAGTTGATTTTTATGGGTTTGTAGACCTAGGATGAATGGGTCAAGAAAGGGTTATGTTATTGCTCACCTGTTACTGCTTTGAGACCTGTTACTATTTTGGGACCAGTTACTGTTTTGAGAACTGTTACTGTTTTGGGACCAATTTCCGTTTTGAGACTTGTTACTGTTTTGAGACCTGTTACTATTTAGGGTTATGTTACTGCTCGCTTGTTATTGAGATAAAAAATATTACGTTTTTTGGCGAATGTGTATTAATGAGATTACTTGGCTATCCCCAAGAGTAGGGGGTGTTACAATATATCTATTTTTCCATCACTTAATCTTTCCTTTACCCCTTTTCTTTTCCTCATCAATAAGCACCAAATTATTTCTTATAGTTCAATAGTTAGTTAAAATAATTATTGACTAGAGAAGATATAGGTACCAAGTACCTACCTACTGTAAATGCTCGACTTGTGTTCCCCTGTTGTTGCTATACTCCTCCCGCGGTTCCTCCTGAAACCATAAACACCCACGATTATTCCATATTAATCCACATATCACACACAATAACAACAATGGTAATAATATTCATTTCTCTTCTACCAATCTTTTCTTTCTCACTTACATTCCTCATTATTATCCTTTAACTTTTCAGCTCATTAGTAGTCCAAGTGGACATCATGAATTCAATTTTAATCACAGTTTACTCTCTTATATTATGTTATGAAGATCAAGACCCACTTTATGAAGGGCAAGAAAACAAATTCTACCCTTAACATGGCTAAATTTTGCTATTTTATCAACTTTGCCGAAAATGCCAACAAGGATGATAGCTCGAACTCTCCTCATATTTTTATCTGTATCTAGAGTTTCAGAACTCGAAATTAGATAAGGTTTAGACTTGTTGGAAAGATAACTCTCCCAGCTACAACTTTTATGAAGGGACCCTCGAATTTTGTAGTTTTCAGGTCCAAATTCCCCCAGGAAACAAGCAACGAATTTGCCCTGTTTTGCAAATGGAGAAAGTATCTCCAATTCATCTTCAATCCTTGCTTCCTCATCAATCAAAGCCATTCCTTCCCTTTATTCATGTAAACCCTTCTCATTTATGTCCTCTTAAGGTCATTTGTACCAAGTAAATTAGTTAAGAAATTTCATAAACTCTCCTTCCCTCTTAGTAGTGTTTCTGCCGAGACTTGCCCAAGGGAACCAAGAGTTCCCTTCCTCTCTTCTATGCACTCATTTTTTCTTCCTCTTTAAGGTACTTAGATTATTCTAGTCCATTTAATGTCACTCATTTCTGCATTTTCCCAACATTTTATATTAAAGAACCCTAATTTTGAATTCAAGAAAATCATGAACTTCTAACAAATTGAAGTTAATTCATAGAAAATAGAATTAGAACTCCTTTCTTGGATGGAATCTAAACTTTACTTCACAAATTTTGGAAGAATCTTAGCCTTCTTCTCCTTGTATATAGCTAGCCACTCTTCTCCCTCTTTTCTTCCCCAATTCTTCACTTTTCTTGTTAATTCTCCACCCAATTGAGTTCCTCCACTTTAGAATTCCAAGGCTTGTGTGGGTTTACTAATTTTTGGGTGTTTACTCCTAGTTTCATTAAGTAAAAATCTGAAATTCTCCCCCCTCGTTCTTCTAGTTTCTAGCCGGCCATGGATGAGAGAAGGGATGGGTATTTATAGTCCCATCTCTTCTTAATTCCATTTTGGCCCTGTTTTTTTTTCTTTCTTTTTTTGCATAAGTTTGGTATTATAACAACATTTTGAATTATTATAAACCTCCTCTCTCTTTGTATATTGTAAGCTTCATCAAAATCCTCACAATCTGTAGGTCCAAATCTAGCCCATAATTCATCTTCAAAAGCCTCCCATGTCATCATTAGCCCTTCCTCTCTGTATGTTCGACGAGCCCATTGCCACCACTGATTTGCTTCTCCTTCCAGATGGAAAGATGTCAATGATACCTTTTGGTTGGCTGGAGTATTTTGAAATTCAAAGAACTACTCCACTCGATTAAACTAATTTGTAGGGTCTTGTCCAGAATATCGTGGAAATTCTAGCTTGGCCATTTTAGAAGAAAAAGCTTGTCTGTTCCCTTCATTCTCCTCAAGAATTGTACGAGAATTGCCTTCTCGGTTTGTGGTGCCATGGCTTGATTCTCCTTTGCTTGATAACAACGCCTCTGAAAGTTATTGATAGTTTCTTCTAGTTGACGCATTTTTCCAAACATTCTCATCTCCATTCTCTGTACTCCCTCTTGCACTCCACCTAGCCCAACCTCCAACATTTCAATCTGTTCTTTGTTAGTCGCCATTTAAACCTTACTCTGATACCAATTGATAAGGTCCCAATCAAGAGCCAACTTTCCACAGCAAAATAACACATTTATTCTCTTACGGTGAGAACGTACCACAAGATAAAATTTAGGATAGAAATTATATATCTTTCATTTCTTTCCAGCACTTATTAATAACCTTACTTTAACCAATATTTCGGATATACAGCCGAAATCTAAGGTTCCATTACAACGGTTACATTATTCAATTTACTGCAAAATAGAACAGAATAGATACTGAATGAAAACTGAATAGAAACTGATGCCTAGCACTACTCCATAACTAGTTGATGTGGTGGAGACCTCACGCCTTAGCTGCTACAATCAAGCCTTCGTGGATCATGTTTGTCCTGGTCTTACGCTTGCACTTTCACTGCACTTCACTATACCTGGGATTCGGTTTTGTTGCTCTCTCATATCTGCGTGGCTTATCAAATAACAATAAATCAAAATAAACATATCACCTAGAACACTATTTTTCTCGATCACAAATCAAAATAAACATATGTTTAACAATCCCAATCATTTATGCCATATGGAGAATCATCAAATCAAACCAAACAATACAACAAAATGATGGAGTAATTTAACTTGGGTTCAAGCAAGCGGTTCAAGTTTCACCCTTTACCAAATTATACTAAAATTGTGATAATAAAATTCATCATTTGCTCTTTCACATAATGTTACAGCCAATTACAACAGCCGCGCCCACTATCATTGCAGTTTTCTTCAGCATAACGTTTCGCTTCTGAAATCAAAGATAACGAAGCATATGATTAGATATATTCCTAATAATGAGCAAGCAAATCCAGAAATTAAAGAAACATAATTAGAGGTAAAAAAATCGTTCCAAAAATTGGAAATCTTAATCAATCTGAAGTATTTCTTTCTAACAGGATCGAAGTTGATATCATTTTTGAAGATTATTTACCTCCGCGGGAGCTTCCAGTGCCAAGCTCCTACTTTGACGTAGTAAAGTATAGTTATCACAGAAGGTGGCATCACCGTGGTGTGTGAACTTCTTACCACCATAGCAATCACAGCAAATTTCATAGGTGCTGACTGAAGCATCCTTGAAAAAAACATTCAGAGCAACTGAAGTACGATCCTGCCATGAACGTCTTGCAGGACATGCAAATTAGAGCTCTTCCACTCTCCATGATGTAGAACAAGAGGAACGCTTCATCAAAATCCAAGCTTCCATTGTCGTCCTTGTCAAGCGCTCTAAACAAGCTCTGATGAGTAAAATCTGTGGCTTTTATTTTCTTGAGATACTTCTCGTATTCACGTAGGCTAATTTGCCCGTCTCCGCTCTTATCCATGGCCTTGAATTTTTTTCTGGCCAATTTCTTATCCTTTGCGGGCAGATGTTCGTAAAAAGCTCCAGCAGCCCGGCGAATCTCCTCCATTTATAATTATGCGTGAAATGTTTAAGAGGAAGGAGATTTGAGAGGATAATGGAAGAGGTAGCTTGGAACGACATCTGATTATAAAGCTCTCCTGTTCGACAGTGATTTACTGGCAAGCGACCACACAATGAAGAAATATTAAGTAATATAAACGAAGTCTTTTTAAATTCCTCCATCTCACAAATAGAGATGCAGGTTAATCAAATATAAACGAAGTCATTTTAAATTCCTCCATCTCACATCCTCGGTTCATGTATCAAAGCCATAGCTGTAATTTAAACCCTAATTACAACTGGAGTCTGAAAACTATGATTGATAAATATAGATTGGTGACAAAAGACGTTTGTGTGTGCCTACCATACAACTTGGCAATTTCTAGTCCAATGAGAGCGATATGTCTTGAAAAAAGTAGTTTTTAGCTTTTATTTCCCAAGCTCACATGCATTTCTCCTACAAAAACTAGTTTTTTAGTCTTCTTCTTTTATATGACAGATAAGCACATTGAAACCTGTTTGCTTGAATAGTGTAGTGTTTTACAATTTTTTTTCATAGAGAATAAAAAGTTTGATTTTTTATTTTAAGGTTTGTTAGTGATTTTGAAAAAAAAATAATTTGTGTCTTTTTGATATACTTTGATTTTATAACTTTTAGGTGAGATGGTTTCTTAACATGGTATCAGAGCTTTGTTGACCCAGCGGTCACGAGTTTGAATCTCACCACTCTCATTCAATTTGATAAAAATCAAGCACAAGATAGTGTGGGCTTGTGCAAGTTTCAAGTCCAAGAGGCTTTCACTTGAGGGAGTGTTATGAAATAATATAAATTATATTATGGGACCTCACCTAATAACTTAAAATTTTAGGTGAGTTATTTCCTTAACAGAGAGGATAATGGAAGAGGTAGCTGAGAGGATAATGGAAGAGGTAGCTTGGAACTGTTAGGATTGAGAGAGTTTGCAGATAATTGAAAGAAGAATTAGTTTAGATACGGAAGAGGGAGAAGAGAGAAAAGAGAGGGAGACTGAAATTTGAATATTTTGTATTGATATTCTGTTTTGCATATATTTGTTATGTGTGCACTTCTCTATTTATACACATTTCTCATACATTTTTTTATACTCTAGATTACAAATACAATATTCTAGAATATATTTTCTATACTCTAACAGGAACGACATCTGATTATAAAGCTCTATTATTGGACAGTGATTTACTGTACTGGCAAGTGACCACACAATGAAGAAATTATAAAATACTCTAAAAGAGCTCAGACTTCTACTGTAGCACCAGAGACAATTCACTGTGGACTCGCCACTTATCAGCCCTGCGCCGCGCGAGTTCGTCCGCCTGTTTTTTTTTTTTTTTTTAACAGTGTTTGGACGCTTTTAGCCCCGGTAATAGGACAAAATAGGGGCTCGGGCTCGCGGTAAAAAGGGGCGGGGGTGAGGGTCTCATGTAATTGCACGCGTTCGGACCGGACCGGTCCGGTCCGGTCCGCCGCAGTTTATTTTTTTTTAATATATTTAAAATGGCTAATTACGGTTTTAGTCCCGAATAAGACAAAAACATTTATTTAGGTACAGGGGCAGTACGGTAATTGACCTTTTTTTAATTTGAATTTCTGTCGGTTTTGTCAGTGCGTGTGTCGCACGCGCCAGCCTTTTTCACGCCTCACGCCCTCTTTAGGCGGCGCATGCGGTGTCCTACGGTGGCCGGAGGCGAGATTCCGCCATGTATCTCGATGCGTCTCCGCGTGGTCTTCCTCCCGCGGTGGCGCGTGTACCCTAAAAATGTCCGTAGACGCGCCGGAGGCCGGTTAAAGCGCCGGGCACGTTTCTCTCTCTCTCCTGCACGTAAAAGTGCAGGAGAGTCCCCCATTTTGTGATACTTTTCATTTTGGTCCGTTGACTTTCAATTTTGTTTTTTGTCCTGATTTTGGTTGGATAAGTTTTGATTTAGTTCGATTGGGTCCTCCAATTGGAATTGATTGAATGTCAATGTTGCACTTCGGTCCTCCTTCTTTTAATTTTCAGATTGGGTTTAAATTATTCAATAAATACAGTACAGAAGTTTTGATTTCTTCAATTGGATCCTTTTATTGAAATTGATAATATATTGAATTTTCATTTTGGCCCTTATAGTTTTAATTTTTTATTTTAATCCCTTGATAAATTCATATTTGTGTTTTATTTTCCATAATAATAATAATAATAATAATAATAATAATAATAATAATAATAATAATAATAATAATAATAATAATAATAATAATAATAATGATATTATATAAAAAAATATAATTACAATAATAATAATAATAATAATAGTTTTAATTTTTGATTTTAATCCCTTGATAAATTGATATTTGTGTTTTATTTTTCATTATAATATTAATAATAATAATAATAATAATTTTGCATAATAATAATAATGATAATCATAATAATAACAATAATAATATTTTTTTTCCTTACTCTTTTGTAAATGTGTTTAGGTTTTTTTCTCTCAATAAAAATAATGATGATGATAATAATAATAATAATTATAATAATAATAATAATAATAATAATAATAATAATAATAATAATAATAGTAATAGTAATAATAATAATAGTAATAGTAATAATAATAATAATAATAATAATATTTTTTTCCTTACTCCTTTGTTAATGTGTTTAGGTATTTTTCTCTCAGAATAATTTGATAATTTTTATTGTTTTAACACTGGTAACAATGATAAAAAAAAAAATTGTTTCATCTTCTGTTGAGGTTTTTAGGATTTTTTTTACAATAATAATAATGATAATTTTTTGACAATAATAATAATGATAATTTTAGAACTTGAGACTTCCATAATATTGTTATTATAATAGACAATGTTGATACCTTTTAGTATACCAAATTTTATATATTAAAATATTATATTTTAATCTTAACAGCTGTAAAAATTATTTTTTTCGCCCGCACTACACCTGCAACGTAGTGCGGGCAGTTGACTAGTATTACCTATAATATAATTGTTGTGGGTGTTTTAATGTAGCTCTAGAGATGATTTTCCTGTGGATTTTGGCAGTGTGCTGCCTATTTTATCCTTAATGAATTCAAGCCTACGTGATTTCTGTTGAGGGCTTGCATGGTTTTTCATTTCTTTTTTTCTTCCTGCATGTGTTTTAGTGTTTTGGTTGCTTTCATTGCAGAGGCTTGGGACAGGTGCCGGAAGGAAGTGTGGTCATATGTGTTTTTAATGTGGGCATATGTCAAAAAATATTACTCTATACATATTATAATAATAGATGGATGTCTAATTAATAAAGGGATACAAGTCAACTTTATTTGTTAGCAAAAAAGGATTTGTTCACCAGTACAATGAGTTTTCAAACTAACCACTTAGGAGAGACAAAGGAAGGTTTATATTAACTAAAATATTATTTATAATATAATTTCCATGCCACTTTTATTGTTGAATTTTTTGCTATTTGCATAGAGACAAATTATGGTAGATTGCGTCAATTGTTTTTATCGTTTTACCCCTCAAATCGAAAAAAAAATTTACCCCCAGGACCGGGGAAATTTTAGACATTTTCAAGAGATATAGATGGTATTTCCAAATTCTTTACACAATAAAACTATTATTTTACTCTTTGGTGTTGACAAAAGGACGCGGAACAGTAGGGGGTGTTTTAATTTTTTCACAAATTCATGCACAATAAAACTACTCAAACAACCCCCAAAAAGACAAAAAAGAAGCCTGTAATCGGGGGTTGTGTGGTACTTTCATCACGGGGTTTTTCGTGATTTTCACGAGGTCCAAAGGTGTATAAATCATTTACTATTTTTTATTTATTTATGAAATAATGCGGACGCGTCAGCAGTGTTTCACAAGCACATGCAGACGCGCCTGCAGTGTTTTACCTATAATATAATCGTTGTGGGTGTTTTACTGTAGCTCTAGAGATGGTTTTCCTGTGGATCTTGGCAGTGGCTGCCGATTTTATCCTTAATGAATTCAAGCCTACGTGATTTCTGTTGAGGGCTTGCATGGTTTTTCATTTCTTTTTTTCTTCCTGCATGTGTTTTAGTGTTTTTGTTGCTTTCATTGCAGAGGCTTGGGACAGGTGCCGGAAGGAAGTGTGGTCATATGTGTTTTTAATGTGGGCATATGTCAAAAAATATTACTCTATACATATTATAATAATAGATGGATGTCTAATTAATAAAGGGATACAAGTCAACTTTATTTGTTAGCAAAAAAGGATTTGTTCACCGGTACAATGAGTTTTCAAACTAACCACTTAGGAGAGACAAAGGAAGGTTTATATTAACTAAAATATTATTTATAATATAATTTCCATGCCACTTTTATTGTTGAATTTTTTGCTATGTGCATAGATACAAATTATTGTAGATTGCGTCAATTGTTTTTATCGTTTTACCCCTAAAAGTCGAAAAAAAACAATTTACCCCCCAGGATCGGGAAATTTTAGACATTTTTCAAGAGATATAGATGGTATTTCCAAATTCCTTACACAATAAAACTATTATTTTACTCTTTGGTGTTGACAAAAGGACGCGGAACAGTAGGGGGTGTTTTAATTTTTTCACAAATTCATGCACAATAAAACTACTCAAACAACCCCCAAAAAGACAAAAAAGAAGCCTGTAATCGGGGGTTGTGTGGTACTTTCATCACCGGGTTTTTCGTGATTTTCACGAGGTCCAAAGGTGTATAAATCATTTACTATTTTTTATTTATTTATGAAATAATGCGGACGCGCCTGCAGTGTTTCACAAGCACATGCAGACGCGCCTGCAGTGTTTTACCTATAATATAATTGTTGTGGGTGTTTTACTGTAGCTCTAGAGATGATTTTCCTGTGGATCTTGGCAGTGTGCTGCCGATTTTATCCTTAATGAATTCAAGCCTACGTGATTTCTGTTGAGGGCTTGCATGGTTTTTCATTTCTTTTTTTCTTCCTGCATGTGTTTTAGTGTTTTGGTTGCTTTCATTGCAGAGGCTTGGGACAGGTGCCGGAAGGAAGTGTGGTCATATGTGTTTTTAATGTGGGCATATGTCAAAAAATATTACTCTATACATATTATAATAATAGATGGATGTCTAATTAATAAAGGGATACAAGTCAACTTTATTTGTTAGCAAAAAAGGATTTGTTCACCGGTACAATGAGTTTTCAAACTAACCACTTAGGAGAGACAAAGGAAGGTTTATATTAACTAAAATATTATTTATAATATAATTTCCATGCCACTTTTATTGTTGAATTTTTTGCTATGTGCATAGATACAAATTATTGTAGATTGCGTCAATTGTTTTTATCGTTTTACCCCTAAAGTCGAAAAAACAATTTACCCCCAGGATCGGGGAAATTTTAGACATTTTCAAGAGATATAGATGGTATTTCCAAATTCCTTACACAATAAAACTATTATTTTACTCTTTGGTGTTGACAAAAGGACGCGGAACAGTAGGGGGTGTTTTAATTTTTTCACAAATTCATGCACAATAAAACTACTCAAACAACCCCCCAAAAGACAAAAAAGAAGCCTGTAATCGGGGGTTGTGTGGTACTTTCATCACCGGGTTTTTCGTGATTTTAACAAGGTCCAAAGGTGTATAAATCATTTACTATTTTTTATTTATTTATGAAATAATGTGGACGCGCCTGCAGTGTTTCAGAAGCACATGCAGACACGCCTGCTGTGTTTTACCTATAATATAATTGTTGTGGGTGTTTTACTGTAGCTCTAGAGATGATTTTCCTGTGGATCTTGGCAGTGTGCTGCCGATTTTATCCTTAATGAATTCAAGCCTACGTGATTTCTGTTGAGGGCTTGCATGGTTTTTCATTTCTTTTTTTCTTCCTGCATGTGTTTTAGTGTTTTGGTTGCTTTCATTGCAGAGGCTTGGGACAGGTGCCGGAAGGAAGTGTGGTCATATGTGTTTTTAATGTGGGCATATGTCAAAAAATATTACTCTATACATATTATAATAATAGATGGATGTCTAATTAATAAAGGGATACAAGTCAACTTTATTTGTTAGCAAAAAAGGATTTGTTCACCAGTACAATGAGTTTTCAAACTAACCACTTAGGAGAGACAAAGGAAGGTTTATATTAACTAAAATATTATTTATAATATAATTTCCATGCCACTTTTATTGTTGAATTTTTTGCTATGTGCATAGACATAAATTATTGTAGATTGCGTCAATCTGTTTTATCTTTTACCCCTAAAATCGAAAAAAAAAAATTACCCCCAGGAACGGGGAAATTTTAGACATTTTCAAGAGATATAGATGGTATTTCCAAATTCTTTACACAATAAAACTATTATTTTACTCTTTGGTGTTGACAAAAGGACACGGAACAGTGGGGGGTGTTTTAATTTTTTCACAAATTCATGCATAATAAAACTACTCAAACAACCCCCAAAAAGACAAAAAAGAAGCCTGTAATCGGGGGTTGTGTGGTACTTTTATCACCGGGTTTTTCGTGATTTTCACAAGGTCCAAAGGTGTATAAATCATTTAGTATTTTTTATTTATTTATGAAATAATGCAACGCGCCTGCAGTGTTTCACAAGCACATGCAGACACGCCTGCAGTGTTTTACCTATAATATAATTGTTGTGGGTGTTTTACTGTAGCTCTAGAGATGATTTTCCTGTGGATTTTGGCAGTGTGCTGCCGATTTTATCCTTAATGAATTCAAGCCTACGTGATTTCTGTTGAGGGCTTGCATGGTTTTTCATTTCTTTTTTTCTTCCTGCATGTGTTTTACCATTTCAAATTCCTCCATCTCACAAATATAAACGTAGTCATTATAAATTGTGGAGACTTTGGCGTCTTCAATAAAACCTCCATCTCACACCCCACAAAACACGGTTCTTAAGCCATAAACAAAGTGAATATAAAATGTGATGACTTTGAAGTCTTTAATAATTCTTCCATCTCACATCCTCGTTTCATGTATCAAAGCCATAGCTGTGATTTAAACCCTAATTACAGCTGGAGTCTGAAAAATATGATTCATAAATATAGATTGGTGACAAAAGACGTTTGTGTGTGCCTATCATACAACTTGGCAAATCCTGACATATATTTAGATCCAAAAAATATAGATGTATGTTAATATACAAGTCATTGGGTTGGTTCTCATATTACCAAGTCAACTCGGGTCTATTTTTATATTATAAAATGATATCGTTTTATTATTTTTTTTAAGTTGTCTTATTATTATTTTTAGATTGATTTTTAAGGATTAAAACCATCAAGGTTTTTTTTTTTATCCTATATCAATCTACGATAACAGAACCCCAAATAAATATTTAAGGGTTGATAATATATTTTCTTACTATCATTTTGAAATTGACTTATACGGATAAAACTCATTGAGTATTTTTTTTTATCTTTTGTTCACTTATGATATTAAAACAACAAACATAAAAATGAAGCATTTATTAGTGTATATATCCTGTATAAATCAGTTGATTCACGTGCCATTAACTTTGTTCATGTAAATATATTTAATGATAATAAAAGTTTATTTATCATTAATGCTAATCAAAATATTTAATTAATAAATTTAGAGTAAAGATAAAATTCATAGGATAAAATAACTCTATAAAAAAATTTATAAAGTTTTTATTGCACAAATGTATTGTTTCTAAATTTAAGGTTCCATTACAACGGTTACATTATCCAATTCACTGCAAAATAGAACAGAATAGATACTTAATGAAAACTGATGCCTAGCACTACTCCGTAACTAGTTGACGTGGTGAAGACCTCACGCCTTAGCTGCTACAATCAAAACTTCGTGGATCAGGTTTGTCCTGGTCTTACGCTTGCACTTTCACTGCACTTCACTATACCTGGGATTCGGTTTTGTTGCTCTCTCATATCTGCATGGCTTATCGAATAAAATAAATCAAAATAAACATATAACCTAAAACACTATTTTTCTCGATCACAAATCAGAATAAACATATGTTTAACAATCCCAATCATTTATGCCATAAGGAGAATCATCAAATCAAACCAAACAATACAACAAAATGATGGAGTAATTTAACTTGGGTTCAAGCAAGCGGTTCAAGTTTCACCCTTTACCAAATTATACTAAAATTGCGATGATAAAATTCATCATTTGTTCTTTCACATAATTATACAGCCTGTAGAAACAGCGAGGTTCGCCACGGTCCCTATCATTTCAATTTCCTCGTCTGCCACGTCCACTATCTTTTTAATTTTCCCAAGAGCACTGCTTCGCTTCTGAAATCAACGATAACGAAGCATATGATTAGATATATTCCTAATGATGAACAAGCAAATCCGGAAATTAAAGAAACATAATTAGAGGTAATAAATCGTTCCAAAAATTGGAAATCTTAATCAATCTCAAGTATTTCTTTCTAACAGGATCGACGTTGATATCATTTTCGAAGATTATTTACCTCCGCGGTAGCTGCTAGTGCCAAGCTCCTGCTTTGACTTAGTAAAGTATAGTTGTCGCAGAAGATGGCATCACCGTGGTGTGTGAACTTCGTACCACCAAAACAATCACAGCAAATCTCATAGGTGCTGCCTGTTGAATCATTACTGGTGAAACATTGAGTGCAACTGAAGTATACGTCTGTCAAGAACGTATTGCAAGATTTGCATAATAGAGCTCTTCCACTCTGCATGATGTAGTACAAGACCTTTGCTTCCTCAAAATCCAAGCTTCCATCGGTGTTCTTGTCCAGCGCTCTAAACATGCTTGGATGAGTAAGAGCCGTGTTGTTATCTTTGTCGAGATACTCCACGTATTCGTATAGGTTAATATGCCCGTCGCCGTTTTTGTCCATTTCCCCGAATTTAAATCTGGTATATCTCTTCTTCTCCTCCGGCAGGTTTTCATAATAAGCTTCAGCAGCGCGGCGAATCTCCTCCATATTTAAGAGGATAGCTTTGATCAACTCTAAGAACCTGCCTCCAATCGCCATTGTTGAAAGATCTGAACTATATTTATATCCAACAAATAGAGATGCAGGTTAATCAACAAATTATTGGGTTAATTTTTATATTTCCGAGTCAACTTAAGTATTTTTTTCTATTTTTTTGGATTATTTTAATATATTAAAAATACGTTTTTTTAATAACAATAAAAACCCATTATTCTACATTTCCTCATACTAGCCGCAAGCCACACTTTTCTTTTTCAAGCTGACTCAAAGCCCAAGGAAACATGATCTATTCTATGATTCCACCGCGCGTGTAAGTCACCTTTTCAAAAATATATCTTGTAAAATAATACAAGCAAAAAAATTATTTAGAAATATAAGTATAGTCAAGAGTATTAAAAATAATATTTTTTATTTTTTTAAATTATTTTTTATACAAAAATATTAAAAAATAATATTTTTTCTTTTGAAAATCTTAAACGCTACATTAATTTGTCAGAAAAATAATTTAAACCAGATCCACCAAAATTAAAGAACCATTTTTAGAAGTATTAATTTGTTTCAAAAATTAGAAATTTTAAGCAATCAATATATTATCTCATGTATTTCTTCCAAGCATGCCACTATGTATCAGGGATCGAACTTGATATCATTTTCATATATAAATACCTTTACAGAGGCTTTTTGTATCAAACACTTGCTTTGACGTAGTGTGGTACAATATAGTTATCGTAGAAGATAACATCATCATAGTGTGTGAACTCTTACTACCATACCAACCACAATGAAGATTATAGGTGCTAACAGAATAATCAAGATAGAAACATTGAAAGTAACAAAAGTATACTCTTATATATCAGGAACAAATCACAACAATTGCAAGTTACAACTCTTCCATTATGCCATATGTATTACTATACACAAGATTGATTTGAAAATAATTATATTTATCCATTATCTATTGCGTAAGGTAACTATTCCTATAAACTCCACTCATTGAGGTAGGTTAAGGTCAACAGTCATCGAGGATTGTTTGTTTTTTTGGTGTTTTTTGGAGTCATTGCATTGTCTATATAAAGAAAGCCATTACAGAAAAAAGAACTTAAATAATGTAGTTACTAGTACTTGCAGAAGTTCTCCCCCTACTTTTTATTCAACATACTGACTGAAGAGAAACAAGTGATTGATGGGTGTTAGTATTGTCGCGACGGTGATTTTTTCACGCTTCGCGCCCTACCATACCTAGATTGGGGAGACAACAGCGCGTGATAAAAAAGAAGTTTGTTTTATAGTCATAAAAATTACAACTATAATTATCAGGAGTCGCCACCTTGTATTAAGGTAACTAAGAAACTTATTGGTGTGTGAGAGTCTAGGTAAGGTGACTTGTTGTGCAAGGGGAAGACGTATCACCCCCAGTGCATCCTACCTAAGGCACGCTGCATTGTTGTTTGATTGTTTTTATAAGTTTAATTTTTTACACTGCATTTAAAAAAAAACATTTTTTGTTGTCTGCGGGTGTACTTTACAATAAAATTTTACATCGCAGTAAAAGAAAATCCTTTTTTAGTATCTGCAGGTGTACTTTACAATGTCATTTTACACTGAGATAGTTAAAACAAAAAAAGTTTTAATGTTTTTGATATTTTGGCCAAATTCCAATGGATAATCATAAACTGGTTACGATATCCAATTTTTGCTCAAAATATGTGAAAGATGCATCATATATTCTTTTTTACGAAAAATATGCTTGAAAATTTTTGGAATTCAGTCGCATGCATGAAAACAACATATTTTTTGTTTCTTTTAAAATGTAATTTTTGTTTTTTTTTAAAAAATAAATTTTTGGGTTGGACCTGACCCAACTAAATGGGTCGGCCCAGCCAAAGTGGGCCAAAGGACTTGGGCTGGACCGGGAGCAGTCTAGCCCAACCAGAAAGAAAAAAAAGGAGAAATCAGGGCAGAGTGAATTAATATTCACTCTACACACTATCACATATTACGTGAACAGTAGCAAGAAGGTTGGCCGACCACAACGAGAAGCTGGCCTGCTAATGCCACTGGGTAGAGGAGGCCGAGGTGGTTGTTCCTCTGGTGGTGGCATCGAAAAGGGTAGCCTGTGGTGGCCGGGAGGAGTGAATTAATATTCACTCTGCACACTATCACATATTACGTGAACAGTAGCAAGAAGGTTGGCCGACCACAACGAGAAGCTGGCCTGCTAATGCCGCTGGGTAGAGGAGGCCGGGGTGGTTGTCCCTCTGGTGGTGGCATCGAAAATGGTAGCCTGTGGTGGCCAGGAGGAGTGAATTAATATTCACTCTGCACACCATCACATATTACGTGAACAGTAGCAAGAAGGTCGGCCGACCACAATGAGAAGCTGACCTGCTAATGCCGCTGGGTAGAGGAGGACGAGGTGGTTGTCCCTCTGGTGGTGGCATCGAAAATGGTGGCCGGAGGAGTGTTTGAAATGGCCGGTCTGTTGCGGTGTTCGTTGCTACCTCTGCTTTTGCGTCGCTGGCGATGGAGAAGAGCTGGGTTGTTGGGGAGTTGCTGGCATGGGGTTCACGGAGAGTTTTACCGGTGATGATGGGAGACCACGTGGCGGTCGTCGGCTTTGCTATTGGAGGAGAGAACTAGAGCTGCAACTAGTTTTTTAAAGAGAGAACCACAGTTGGGGAGAGAGAGAGAGGGAACTCCAGCATGGGGAGAGAAAGTGTTGTTGGAGTGACTCTACCGGTGTTGAAGAAGAAGAGCCGAGGGAGACAGAGGGGCGGCTGTCTGTGCAAGTTTTGTCTCTGCAATGTGCTCGTCGTGCTCGTCCTCTGTTGCTTTTTACTGCAAGTTCTCTGTGTGTATTTGTGTTCTCCTCTCTGTATATTTTTCTATCTCACAGTGTTATTTCATCCGTCCCCCGTTTCTATAAAAATTCCCCCCCGTTGCTTTTTTTTCTCCTACTACTTATAGGCGAAGGAGGTAAGGTGTAGGGCATGGGGCTAATGTCCAGTGATGGTGGGTTGTGTGGAGTAGGTTGGAGCCATGGCTGCCGGCATGGTGCAACATGGCCTCCAACGAGGTCTGACAGTTTTTTTTAATAATATAAAATAGAGTAACAAAAATGGGTTGTTACAAAAAGAGTTTTTCGATGGTTAAAACAATGTTTTTCTCTTTAATTTTGGCTTCCGATTTCACCCGAAAAGTTTCATTACTGAAAATTCCGATCTTCTCAATTTAACCCAAATTAAGCTTCCAAACTTAATTTCTAGCCATTTAAGCCTTAATAAAATTAATTTGAGCCATTTAAAGTATAATTAAGTCCTTGCGCTTAATTAAATCCTTTAATTGAGCTCTAAATTGATCCCTAATCATAATTACACTTTAAATTGACCGACGATTAAATCAAATTGGCCCATAAAAATATAATTATGCCTTTCGACTTAATTTTTATGCAGATTTATCCCATAAAAAATTAATTTAGTTGAATCTGCATTTTCCTTCATTTTTTGGCAAAAAAGAGGTACAGCCAGGCTGTTGAAAACGTCCAAAATTTCCACCTTGATTTTTCTGCCGACACCAGACCCTTTTATTTTATTTTTGTTATTTTTGGGTATATTTGGGGAGTAACCCTGAAATTGGGTTTGACAAGTATCATGATTGAAAGAGACTCTATGACAATAGCACATCCTTTCACTGACAATGTGGATAATCTTGTAGATTTTCAATAAAGAAAGTGTTTGACATTGCGTTTCAAAAATGTTTTAAAAAAAATGAAATTTTTTTACTTTAAATTAAAATGTTTTGGTGCTTTTAGATCATTTTCACATGCTGATATCAAAAATAATTTTTAAAACATAAAAAAATTATTTTGATGCATTTCTAAACAAAAAACAATCAAAAGCAACCTCAACTATATTCTTAAACAGGTACTAAAATAACACAACCATTGATGATTTTGCCAACTTTTTTTTATTTTAGAGAAAATATCATTGAAAAAGCACGAAAAAAATTAGAGAAAACCTAGACACTGAAAGTGTCAAAAAAAATAAATAGGTTACTTTTTTCTTCAAAAATTCAAAGAATCCACCATTGAAAACCATGGAACCATGACAGTTCAACAATATTAGAAAAACCAAATGCAATTATCCATATGCTCTAGAAATGGTTAATTGGGAAATTAAATGCCAGAAAAAAGAAGATGAATGTATATATATCAAAACCCTGGAAATAAAAAGAGAGAGAGAGCGAAACGAAACCCTAGTCCCACAAAATGTGATTGTGCTGATTAGGTTTCTAGGTATGCAAAGTAGGCATTTGGTAAAGCAAGTGCATGCAGAGAAGATATGGAGAGAAAATTATTTACCCTAATAGCAATTAAAGGTGACAACAAATGTAACTGGACCACTCATTATCCAGGTAAATTACTACTAGAAAGTTAATAAGGGGGTATTTGGCATTCCGTATCAAAAATATTTTTGAAAAAAATTGAAAATTTTTATTTTTATTTTTTACTTTAAATTAAAAATTTAGTGTTTATAGATCATTTTGATGTGCTGATGTCAAAAATAATTTTTTTAAATTAAAAAAAATCATTTTGATGCATTTTTGAACAAAAAACACTTTTAAAAACAACATCAACCGCAGTCCCAAACATGTACTAAATATCATTGAAATATTAATTGATTTTTAATTATTTTCAATCCATCAGTAATTATCAGCTACACATATTTCATCGTTATTTAATATATTGAAATGGTTTTTTTTTCTTACACCAACACATAAAAACTATAAAAAAACATTTTAAAACATAAATTTTGTTAAAGAATCATCTCACCTAAAAGCTTAAGCTGTGAAGTGAGGTCCCGGAATATGATTTATATTATTCTCTAACACACACCCTCAAGTGAAAGCCCTATGGGCTAGAAACTTGTACACAGACCCACTTTACCTTGTGCTTGATTTTTATCAAATAGAATGGGGATGGTGAGATTCGAACTCGTGACTGTTGGGTCAACAAGGTTCTGATACCATGTTAAGGAACCATCTCACCTAAAAGTGTAAGTTGTTAGGTGAGGCTCCATGATATGATTTATATTATTCTCTATCACATCCCCTCAATGAAAGTCTTTAGGGCTTTCAAACTTGCACAGGATTACACTACCTTATGTTAGAAAATAATATAAATCATATTATGGGACCTGACCTAAAAGCTTAAGCTTTTAGGTGAGATGGTTCCTTAACAAATTTAATATTTTTTCAAGTTAAACCCCCTAGTGAAATGTATCTAGATACAATTACAGACGCAAAGACAAACAAGTGCCTCGTTTCATCCAACAGTCATGTCTATATCTGTATTACGAGTTAACCCTACTAGCAATTTAATACGCGAAGACAACATGTCTATAAGAGCCGTGTTGTTATCTTTGTCGAGATACTCCACGTATTCGTATAGGTTAATATGCCCGTCGCCGTTTTTGTCCATTTCCCTGAATTTAAATCTGGTATATCTCTTCTTCTCCTCCGGCAGGTTTTCATAATAAGCTTCAGCAGCGCGGCGAATCTCCTCCATATTTAAGAGGATAGCTTGGAACGATATCTGATTATAAAGCTCTCCTGTTCGACAGTGATTTACGGTACTGGCAAGTGACCACACAATGAAGAAATATTAAGTAATATAAACGAAGTCTTTTTAAATTCCTCCATCTCACAAATAGAGATGCAGGTTAATCAAATATAAACGAAGTCATTTTAAATTCCTCCATCTCACAAACAGAGATGCAGGTTAATCAAATATAAACGAAGTCATTTTAAATTCCTCCATCTCACAAACAGAGATGCAGGTTAATTTATATTTTGTTTTTTTGTGTTTGATTTAAATTGAATTATAAAATGAACTAATCTTAATACAGCGAATTCAATAATTCAAATATTTGAATCTTCTTGCTTTTTTAATGATGATGATAATTTTATGCTGATATTTGGTTGAAACCAACTAAACAGATAAATTTATATCGATTTAAAATTTATATATTTTTATAAAAAAATGCACTTGACAGGAATTCTGCACAAATTTATTATTTTACCTAAATTTATATTATAATAAAAAATCTACACAATTAATATTTTTTTATATTAAAAAATATGTTGCACCCGCGATGAGGCGCTGGGGCATTTGCTAGTTAAGTAAAATAAACAAAGTCATTTTAAATTCCTCCATCTCACAAATAGAGATGCAGGTTAACAAATATAAACGAAGTCATTATAAATTGTGGAGACTTTGGCGTCTTCAATAAACCCTCCATCTCACACCCCACAAAACACGGATCTTAAGCCATAAACAAAGTGAATATAAATTGTGAAGACTTTGAAGTCTTTAATAATTCTTCCATCTCACACCCCGTCAACGAAGAAATATAATAGAATTGAAGTGAACTTTGGCGTCTTCAATAAATCCTCCATCTCACATCCTCGTTTCATGTATCAAAGCCATAGCTGTGATTTAAACCCTAATTACAGCTGGAGTCTGAAAAATATGATTGATAAATATAGATTGGTGACAAAAGACGTTTGTGTGTGCCTATCATACAACTTGGCAATTTCTAGTCCAATGAGAGCGATATGTCTTGAAAAAAGAAGTTTTTAGTTTTTATTTCCCAAGCTGACATGCATTTCCTACAAAAACTAGTTTTTAGTCTTCTTTTTTTATATGACAGATAAGCACAATGAAACCTGTTTGCTTGAATAGTGTAGTGTTTTACAATTGTTTCATAAAGAATAAAAGTTTGATTTTTATTTTAAGGTTTCTTAGTGATTTTGAAAAAAATTAATTTGTGTCTTTTGATATACTTTGATTTATAACTTAAGTGCGTTATAATGAAAAAACTAACGGGTTATTTAATAAATAACAATCATATTTTATCAATTTTGTTTTATCCTATGACTCTTCACTGGGATAGTCAAGCAGCTCTCCATATTTCTTAAAATCCTGTCTTCCACGAACACACGAAACATATCGAGGTCGATTGTCATTTCATATGTGATGCCATCATTGGTGGACATATCACAACCAGTTTTGTTTCATTGTCAATGCAACTTGCTGATATATTTATGAAGGCCTTGGGAAAACAGCAATATGAATTTCTACTGCGCAAGTTGGGCATTTGAGATCTTCATGCTCCAACTTGAGGGGGGGTATTATGAAATACACCAATAAAGGAAATCATATTGTATCCTAATACTACTATAATTGTTATCCTATGGGATTTGGCATATATTTAGGAACAAATTGGCTAAAGATTAGGAGGAGATTGGGTACATGTAATTTTATTTTTAACCTAGTAATTAAAGGCCAAAAGGCAAGCTTTTGAGGCCACATTCCATCTCAATTATTTTATCAGTATTCGATCTAGAAATTGAATGGCCTAGCCTGTATTGTCCTGGCTTTCATAACCTTTGGCTAGCTTTTATAACATTTAGCTAGCTTTGAGTAGGACTTGTCTTGCTAAAAATTGCTTTCTAGCTTTTAGACCTGGTCATGTTTCTGGCTTTCTTGCTTGGTGATTGAATGTATTTATATAGCAAAGCCTTTGAATTTCATTATGGAAAAAATATTATATCATTAGAGGAAAAAATGATGTCGATATTGGTATGGCTGGCTCTTGGTTGATGTGTTATGCCATGACTCTTATGTCATGCCATCTATTGGTAAAAAAACAATTAGTGCTATCTGATATTATGCTAGAAAATGCTACTTGTTCTGCATAGAACAAAACTATTTGTGCATGAAAAGTTAATGTTGACGACTCATAGGATCTTGAAAAAATATATAAAAGAAATGTCAAGCAGAATTGGACAAATAAGATTAACACCAAGTGGAATGGGATTTTGGCTGAAAATTCCAATCATTTGAGCCAAAACTGAGCGACTGGAAAACAAATTCAAGGGAAAACTACCATCAATGTTTATTTTCAGTTTGTTTAGAGTTCTTTGAATTAACAGATTGCTTTTAACATTTCTTACAGCGTTTGTGAATGGGAAGTTGTGCAAGCACCCAAAACTTGTCACGACAAATGATTTAGTGAATGTTTCGAATTGTGGTTGCGGTTGAAAATGATTTTTATTCAGAAATATATTAAAATAATATTTTTTTAATTTTTTAAAAAATATTTTTGATATCAGTACATCAAAATAATCTAAAAAAAATAAAATAATTTAATTTAAAATAAAAAAATTTCAATTTCCTTAAAAAAAATTAAAACATGTCAAACAAACACCTCTTTAAAAGGAATGCAGTTGTTATTGCTGCTTTTAGTAGCCATCAGTGCAAGTGTCGTCTTTAGGTCTAATCCACCTATTAACCCTGATGTTCTCACGAAGGCGTTCCAATTAGGAAAGAATGTAGTGAGTACGAAACAAGTAAGAACATGGTTGTCAGTTTTGTTCTGTTTTGGTCGAATCAATTGAAAAGTTTTGTACTAGTTAAAAAAACAAGAAAAACAATATCGCTTTTATCTCGGTTTAAATTCTGATCCATTCCGGATTTTTCAGCCAAATACAACCCGAAATGTTCCGGTTTCGTTCCGCCCATTCCGATTCGGCCAAATAGTGTTTTTTTTTAAATAATGAATAACTTTACAATATCAATCATATCTCTTAATACGACTATTAAATTGAGATGAAATTTTACGAGGAGTCTCTTGACATATTTGTATATATTATGTCAAAATTTCAAAGCAATCAGAGAGTGTAATAACCTTGCGAGATTGATAATGATATTCTCGTAATATTATACATGTTCATAATTTTGTTCAGAAAAATAATTTTATTGTCTTTTTTTAAATTAAATTACACAATTTTAAATAATTTTATTTTTGGATTTGAACTATGTTTTTTGATAAAATATATTTAATTGTGAAGATGGATCTTGAGTGTGTTGTAAAGGTTTTTGGGTGTAATCATACAGTTATGATTATGAAGTTCAGGACTTGGCACCTATTATTAAAGATACCAAAAAATATAATGATCTACGAGAGTCTAGATAAGGAACTAACTGTTCCAAGCTCCTGCTTGGACTTGGTAAGGAATAGTTATCGCAGAAGATGGCATCGTCGTGGTGCGTGAACTTCTTACCACCATAGCAATCACAACAAATTTCATAGGTGCTGACTGAATCACCTTTGAAGAAACATTGAGAGCAACTGAAGTATACGTCTGTCAAGAATGTATTACAAGACTTGCAAATTAGAGCTCTTCCACTTTGATGATTGCATCCTCAAACATTGATGTTCTTGTCCCAGAGCTTTAAACAAGCTTGGATGAGTAAGAGCCGAGTTGTTATGCTAAATTCTTTTAGGTTAATTTCCCCGTCTCCGTTTTTGTCCATTTCACTGAAAATAAATCTGGCATATCTCTTCTTCTCCTCCGGCAGGTTTTCATAATAAGCCGAAGCAGCGCGGTGAATGTCCTCCGTATTAATAAGAGGATAGCTTTGGCCTACAATTTCAAGACTCCAAATGGACTTCTATGGAAGTGGATCAACTCTAAGACCCTGCCTCTAGTCGACATTGTTAAAAGATCTGAACTATATTTATATCCAAGAAATAGACATGCAGGTTGATCTACGAACTATTGGGTTAATTTCTATATTTCCGAGTAAACTTAAAGTCTTTTTGGATTATTTGTTTTTTTTAAAAAAAAATTGTTGAAATATAGTCGTTTATTACTATAATACGAAAAATCTTTCTAGGTGTTTAAAGTGTATTGTATTTTAGTTAAAATTGTATTGTAATTATTTCCTATATAACAACCCCCCCTATTGTAACAGCAAAGTAACTGAACATATTTAAATTAAAATCGAAGTTCAAATTCTTACATGGTATCAGAGCAAGTCTCGAATTTTTTGTTTTGAATTGTATTGCTGGAAAAAAAATTCTGTCCTTTCTTCTCTTTCTGGTTCGAAACCCAAAAATTAATCTCTACAGTGCTTGTTCATCAACGATTACTGTTCATCAAACCTAGAAATCAACCCGTACCTAGAGAAAAAAAACACAAACAGAAACTACAACATGTTTTTACTCTAGAAACCTAGATTTTCCCTAGAAACCCTATTCATCACAAAAAACCCAATTGTTGTTACTGTTCATCCACCCAAAAATCCACCCAAAACTGAACACTAATTTTTCATCAACCAGATAACCCGCTTCAATACACAGATAAAACACAAAAATCAAGCATATTCATCAGCAACAATGGAGATTAACCCAACACCCATACCCGCTTCCACTCCGGCGACCCAGATTGTAGTCCATCAAGACAACTCCGCACTCCCAATTGGAATCATAAGCTAGGAGAGTCTGCAAATCAAAATCTGACGAACAAACGGTGCTATCAATGGTTAGTTGGGAAGTTAATATATTATCACATACTAGGCCAGATATAGCCTATGCAGTAAGTTGGTATGTCAGCTCATGCACTTGCCAGAACATATTTTAGCAGTATATCGAATCTTGAGGTACTTGAAAAGTACACCAGGAAGGGGACAACTATTCTCTAAACATGAGGTTCATGAAATTGAAGGATATATAGACTCAGACTGGATAGGAAATCAAACCAATACGAGATCAACGTCAGATTACTTTACTTTTGTAGAAGGAAACCTCATTACTTGGAGAAGCAAAAAGCAGAAAGTGGTTGTTACATCAAGTGCAAAAGTATGGCTTATGGTGTATGCGAATTATTATTGATAAAACATGTATTACAAGATTTGGGGATTGATTATAAGAGATACATATGTCTACACTATGATAATAACGCCGCTATCGAGATTGCACACAACCCGGTATAACACAATCGAACCATACACGTTGAAGTCAACCGACATTTCATTAAGGAAAATCTTGATCAAAAAATTATTGAATTTATGTTTGTTCAGTCAGAGGATCTGCTAGCTGATATACTTACAAAGGCAATCTCAAGAAGAATTTCATGACGCAATTAGCAAGTTGGATGTGATTAATATCTATGCTCCAACTTGAACTGAATATATTGAAATTAAAATCAAAGTTCAAAGTCTAGAAAGTAACAAATAAAATATCATTAATTACTCTTGAAGTACCATAAAAAGTTTTGTACTTCATTTTCTACTTGTAGTACAATTTAAAAGTTAATTGGTTTTATTATTTGATAAAATGCCGTTATAATTACCTAACTAAAAGAGTTAAGTGCTTACTTTACTCCTTTACTTTTCATATGAACAATAAAATTGGTGGCCTTTTTTTTTATGCAGTACGCCTTTTGTTTTACCATTTTCATTTTATTTTTTTATATTAGTATTTTTTAATTTTATAATTCAACTTGATTGACCTTTTTTTAAATTAAAGTTCTTAAACTCAGTAAAGTCCATTATCTGATTGCAAATTCATAACTTGGGTTGATCCAATATATCAACGTCTCAATATCAAAAAAAAGTCATCTTAATTGACTTTTTTGTAAAGCCAGATCACACTTTTTTTTCAATTGCTTTTGAATCTACCAAGTTGACATGGTCATGTTAGGAATTATTTAATTTTAAATTTGGACTAGACAATGAATCATGTCAGGATTTTTCAAGGTCAATCAATTGGGTTAGATTTAGTCATAATATCAATTAGTTTTTTAAGCCTGCATATAATTTCTTAGATTTAAGAGTTTTTTATTTGAGTTTTTTTATAGCATGGTCTTGTAAACTAGCATATATACAAAGGTTAGATTTTTGGTTAGGTTGCTCTTGTTGGGTTTTCCAAAACACATATACATTGTACAAATGATAAAAATGTTTTAGAGATACAAGGATCTAATTAGATAGATTTAGGGTTGCTTAAGGTTTATACGAAAATTACCTAAAGGTCATATGTTCTTTTTGGCTTTTAATAATTTTCTCAAGTATAAGTTAATCCAAATGAGAAGTCATTTCCAACCTTTAATAGTAATCCATTTGAATTACCAATGAGAAATCTTCTAGATTCTTTTAGGAGAGAGAGAGTGATTGATATGACTTTAAGTTCTATCGCTTTACTTTTGTGTTTTTTTAGGTATTTTGCACTATTTTACAATTAGTATACAGAAAATAAGAGGCAAAATATTCTATTTATAGAAAATCTTGAAAACCCTACAAATAGTAAAATATCAATTTGTCCCTTGAATAATATTACATATATTATTTCAAGATAATTTAAGAAGCTTATTCAACCAAGTCCCTACTTGATTTTTTTCTAGGTCTAGAATTGTAATTCCATGTATTAATTATATTCTAGTCCTGAATTTTAAAAATTAGCCATAAACTACAAACCCCTTGATTTAATGATAATATAAAGTTACAAGGGCAGATAGAATGCATGCGGGAAAAAACTCAGTCTCTCCCATCAAGCATGGTCAACCAAAATCAATTTTTTTCTTATAAGAACCTAAACTCAAGTAATATTTAAGGAGGTGATGATTGCAAAATAGACAAAGTTTAAGCATGTTGATTTCGCAACTCAGAAAATGGTAGATGGCATCGCCAATATAGAAAGAAAGAATAAGATATCAGGCATCCAGTGTGCTAACCACACACCTTCTTTTTTTTGGTATAAACCACGCGGTTTCCTAGGCGCTGACCCAGACTAATCCACGTTCGCACCAGGTGGGCTCCGAAGGGGTGAAAGTGCTCCCCAAATGGCTGGCTCCATACAAGAGGAGGGTTTGAAACCCTGACCTCTCTTAAGGGACGAGAGCGCCCTCACCACTCACGCCAAGACCCCTTGGGTACCACACACCTTCTTACCCATTGATAGCGTGTGCAATGAAATTTCAACAATAATGGTTATTCATTGTCGCACGTGACACCATATGTTTATATTGTCAGACTAGATTTCATCAACTTCAATCTAATTCCAGATATCCAAAAAGCAAGATGTCTATTTTTAATATTTTTACCTTATTTACATGTAAACTCATCTTGATGTCCACATACAACACATAATAAATCCATTTTCCACACTAATTATAGTTACAATCACAAAAAAATATAGCAACCACAAGCAAGTAACTACAAGCTCCCATACAACAATATCATTAACCACAAATAACCATCCAATAATTCTAAAAATCACAAGCAACAATATAATAACCTTAGTAACTATAAACAATCATTCAAGAATCCTATAAGTTAAAACATATTACATAATACTCACAAATACACTCTCCAACATTCTTTACTCTTTTGTATATTGTCTCCCTCTCATATTTTTTACTTATTTTAACGTTGGAAAAATTCTTCTTTCGACATGGATTTTATTTCTTAAAAGAGCTTGTAGACAAGTGCTGAAGTCAATCATTTTACTAAGGAAAGGGATTGGATCTAATCCACCTTTCAATTCAACCTAGATGATTTGATAGGTTAGTGATGTTGTTTGTTTTTTTGGTTTTTTATAGTCTTTGCATTGTCTATATGAAGAAAGCAAAAACAGAAAAAAGAACTTAAATAATGTATTTACTAGTACTTTTAGTAGTTCTCCTCCTACTTTTTATTCAAAAATCTGGATGAAGAGAAACAAGTGATTGATGGGTGTTAGGATTGAAAGAAACTCTATGACCATAGCACATCCTTTTCACTTGACAATATGGATTATCTTATAGATTTTTAATCAAGAAAGTGTTTGACATTGCGTTCAAAAACGTTTTTGAAAACAATAAAAAAATATTTTTATTTTTATTTTTTACTTTAAATTAAAAAAAAATTGATATTTTTAGATCATTTTCACGTGCTGATGTCAAACAAGTGCCTCATTTCATCCAACAATCATGTCTATATCTCTTTTCAGAGTTAACCCTACTTGCAATGAAATCACTTGTGATGGTGCTCAATAATTTTACAAGATAAGCTTCATGATTTATAGAAGAGTAACAAGGTCCGACTCACCAGTTAGACTCTGAGTTTACTCCTTACAGATCATTAATTTGAATTCTATATCAGTTATGATCACTAGAGATTTTAACTTGTTATTAGTTTCAGAGCACGTGAAATTAGTCGAGATATGCATAAACTAGCTCGAACATCCATATTCAAAAACTTTTTTTTTACAGAGGAGCAACTTAAGATTAAAGTAACAAATTCATAATGCCCTCCAAAAGTACACATGAGAATATGGAGATCGAATGCATGAGAATACAATTCCCAGGATAAAGATACAGCTCTATAAATTAAGTTGAGTTTATTCTCTACTAGACGTGAGCTTACTTGAAGAATTTCCAGTGAATTTCCAGTCATTTCCTCTTACCTCATCAGCAATTACTGTACGATTGACTGGTGATAAAACACATCATTGGTTTCTTTCACATAATGTTGACATACCACTAGTTATGCCTGCAATACCAGTAGTTATGTCTACAACTTGCACTCCCATTTTAAGAATTTTAAGCACCTTGCTTCGCTTCTGAAATGAAAGATAATACACAAACATATTAGAGGCTGAGTTAATATTTTTATACTTAATATAGCACTTATTTATTAATTAGATAGAGAGAGTATTTTTAATAATGAAAAGAGGGCGATTCCACTAGTTATTTTGAAGCCAGTCCTAAGAATATAATTAATCTCTTCATCCAAATAATTAAATAATACAAAAAATGAGAATTCAAATGTAAAGCAGATAAGGAATATATTCAAAAGAAAGGAGCAAAATCTAATAATAATAATAATAATAATAATAATAATAATAAATAGAGAACCTGTCAAGCTCTATACTACCAGAGAAAAGGATAACTAGTGGAATCATATTTGTCTTTTAGAAAAGAATAACAGGAGAAAAGAATAAACACTCCTAGATGCTCTTACAAGAGGATATACTCTGACTCGAGTTTGAGATTTATTATGTAGATTACAAATTGTTGTGTGGTTTTCCCAGCACAAGTATTCTACTGTATTTGTCTTTTAGTTCAGCTTCTAGTCAGGAGTTGGTATCTAAGTTTTTTTACTTTAAAATCTTATTTTAAACTTTTTTTAACTTAAAAAAACGGGAGAAACATTCTAAAATTCTAAACAAGCATATTTTCAATATAAAAAAAATATATAAATCATTAAAATATAAAACGTTTCAAGCCCATCTATTTTCAGCAAGATCAATGTTAAAAGCCACTTCAATGGCACTTATCTCTGTAAAATTAATCCACGACTTCAATGACACTTTGAATTAGAATAGCATGCAACGAAAAGAAAATCTCAACAAATAAAATGACGAGGCTGAAATTGAGGGAGGAGGACCTAAAGGTTGCAGCTGATACTACTGCAACTTGTTCTACTTACGTCAGGTTTGCCGTGACTGTGGAAAGAGAGGGAGGGAGTTGTCGTGACTGTGGAGGAGAGAGGAGGCATTGACCGTGGAGAGAGAGAGGGAGGCAGTGGTCGTGGAGAGAGAGAGATAGGGTCGTGACTATGGAAAGAGAGAACGACCGTCGACGATAAGAGGAAAGCAACGGCTACTCCTTACGCAATGGCCATGGCAGTTAATAAATGAAAGTTCATATCTGTTAAATGCATGAAACCCAGGTAATACCCGAAACAAAACGCAGCCAAAAGCATCAAATTTTTACTTCTCATAAACGGTGGGTCCCACCGCAATTAAAATTATGGTTTTCTAATTACCAAACGGGTGCAAACTGTGTTTCCCTTAAAACGCAGTTTGCACCGCGTTGCTAAAAGGCATCTAATACATATTTTATAATTTATTTTTGTGAAAAAAAGCATAAATTAACGGAGAAATAATTCCTATAACTACTACATTTTCTTGCATCGATCCTTCTATCATTTTTCAATTTATTATTAAAAACAAAACCCTCTAAGATTTGTCATTTTATCGGTTGTCGACCTTTGATAATTAAACCACAATAAAAGCACTACCCTAAAAAATAACAATAAATCAAAATAAACATATGTTTAACAATCCCAATCATTTATGCCATATTGAGAACCATCAAATCAAACCAAACAATACAACAAAATTGTTCTAGAAGGTGGTGTTTCTAGAAATTTCTCGCACCTTTCATTATTTCCTCAATAACAATAATAGTCGTCCCTAAGCAAGCACATCAAGTTTCACCCTTTACAAAATTATACTAAAATTGCGATGATAAAATTCATCATTCGTTCTTTCACATAATGATACAGCCTGTAGAAACAGCGAGATTTGCAACGCTCGCTATCATTTCAATTTCCTCAACCACTCTTTTGTGTTCTGAAATCAAAGATAACGAAGCATATGATTAGATTTATATATTCCTGATGATGAACAAGCAAATCCAGAAACTAAAGAAACATACTAAGAAATTGTTCCAAAAACTGGAAATCTTAAACAATCTCAAGTATTTCCTTCTAACAGGATCGAAGTTGATATCATTTTCGAAGATTATACCTCTTTGTAAGTTTGTAGTTTCTCTTTCATTACGTTTGCAGCTTTCGCTATCATATCAATTTCCTCAACCACACTGCTTTGATCCTGGAATCAAAGATAACGAAGCATACGATTAGATATATTCCTAATGATGAACAAGCAAATCCAGAAATCAAATTAGAGGTAATAAATCGTGCCAAAAATTGGAAATCTTAAACAATCTCGAGTATTTCTTCCTAACAGGATCGAAGTTAATATCATTTTCGAAGATTATTTACCTCTTTGGAAGCTTGTAATGCCAACCTCCTGCTTCGACTTAGTAAAGTATAGTTATCGCAGAAGATGGCACCACCGTGGTGCTTGAACTTCTGACCACCATAGCAATCACAACAAATTTCATATGTGCTGACTGAATCACCTTTGAAGAAACATTGAGAGCAACTGAAGTATACGTCTGTCAAGAACGTATTACAAGACTTGCAAAATCGAGCTCTTCCAGTTTGCGTGATGTAGTACAAGACGATTACTTCCTCAAAATCCAAGCTTCCATTGTTGTTCTTGTCCAGCGCTCTAAACAAGCTTGGATGAGTAAGAGCCGTTTTGTTATCTTTGTCGAGATACTCCACGTATTCTTTTAGGTTAATTTGCCCGTCTCCGTTTTTGTCCATTGAACTGAAAATATATCTGGCATATCTCTTATTCGCCACCGGAAGGTTTTCATAATAAGCCGCAGCAGCGCGGCGAATCGCCTCCATATTTAATAAGAAGATAGCTTTGGCCTACAATTTCAAGACTCCAAAGGGACTTCAATGGATATGGATCAACTCTAAGAACCTGCCTCTAGTCGCCATTGCTGAATGATCTGAACTATATTTATATCCAAGAAATAGAGATCAGGTTAATCTACGAATTACTGGGTTAATTTCTATATTTCCGAGTCAACTCAAGTCTTTCTTAAAAGAGAAAAAGAAAAAAAAAACAATATTATTTTTCAAGTTGAAGCCGCCTCTCTGATTTGGAGACAGCATCTTTTCTTTGATTCCAAGAATTATTTAATTGGCCACAAACCCTTCTGTTTGATAGGGACCACACGACGAAGAACTGTAACAGAATTGAAGTGAAGTAAACTTTGACGTCTTCAATCATTAGCATCTGTTCAAGGAACATGACAAATTCCAGAGTTTTTTTATATTATCAAAATGATATAGTTTTGCTTTTTATTCAATTTATTGACTTTGACTTATTCAAGTTCGGCTAAATTCATTAATATGTTTTTTTTTGTTAGAAAATATATTAAAATAATATTTTATTTTATTTTTTTTAAATTATTTTTGATATCAAAATATTAAAATGATCTTAAAACACCAAAAAATTTAATTTAAAATAAAAAATAAAAATATTTTTTTTTCAAAAACGATTTTGAAACGTAATATCAAACAACATTTAATACATTGAGTTATCAAAATTTAATATAAAAAACAATTTAAATGAAATTGTGGAGACCTTTGGCATTTTTAATAGTTCTTTTATCTCACACCCAAAAAACGAAGAAATATATTAGAATTGAAGTGAAGGAGGGTGTGGAAACTTTAACATCTTCAATAATTCCTCCATCTCACATCCCCGGTTCATGCATCAAAAAGCCAAGTTGCATTTGTCCAAGGAACATGACAGACTAGCCATGATGGAGTTTTTGGTAAGTTGCCAATACTTACAAAAACATATTTTGTATCACAAGTGGCACGTCAATTCTAATTTATAAATATCATGTATGACTCATGTGTCATAAAAGGTAAAAGGTATTTATTATTAAATTGATATTCGGCTAGCTTGCGCGTACCTTGACTAAACTCCCGGACTCTAAAGTTAAGTATCATATAAACCTCTAGTGATCATTATATTAGCAACCATAAATATCGAATTTGAAACCATATTAAACCTCTAAGTCTCAATCTTGAACCACTAGACCACCTGCTACATGATTATCGTACAAGGTATTTTGACTTCTCTAATAGAGACAGTTTGGGATAGTTTATTTTTCCATTCTCAGCTCCTTTTTCTAAAGCGCTATAATTTACACAGTCATAAACAATTAGTTTTTAAGCACCAAATTACAATTCACAAAGACACCATATAACTAAGTTATGAATGAATATGTTAAGGCATTCAAATTTAACTAAATCAATATAAAAATTATTTTAAATAAAATAAAATCATTTTGAGTTAACTTGAGAGATATTATATTTATGTTAAGCCTTTAAAACTCATCGTTGTTGTTTTGAAACATGTCAAAATATATTATTGTAGTGAATTTGGGTGTGGAACATTATTGTGTTCTAAACTCATTTAAATATATATTTTTTAATAAACGTGGTGTTGAGGATAACTTGCATATATCTTAATTAATCATATGGATCCTGAATTTAATTATCATGTAAGTCTCCAGTAACTTTTATATTAGCAATCACCGGACTCCAACCTGAAATTACAGGAGAAATATTTTTTTAGTTTTAAACTTGGATCACTACATCACCTACTAGTATATGATTTAATTTAAATATTTGCTATTGGACATGGGACCTTTTGTGAATTGATTTTTATTTATAAATATATTAAAATAATATTATTTTTTGTAAAAGAAAAAACACCTTACAACCTTATTTCTCCCTGTCCCACTAGCCACCAGCTATTCACGGATACACCCTTTTCTTTTTCAACTTGAAGCCGCATTCTCTGAATAGAATTGAAGTGATGGAGGGTGTGGAAACTTTGATATCCTCAAAAATTCCTCCATCTCACACCCCCGGTTCATGCATCAAAGCCATGAAAAGCCAAGTTGCGTTTGTCCAAGGAACATGACAGACTAGCCATGATGGAGTTTTTGGTAAGTTGGCAATCTTTACAAAAAAATAATATTATCTGCAATTTTATACCACAATAAAAGAAATATATATATCATTTACGCCTCATGTGTTGTAAAAGTTATTTTTTTATTAATTTAGATATTCGGGTCAACTTGTATGTGTTTTGATTAATTTTATGGACTATAAAGTTGTGAATATAAACTTTTAGTGATTATTATATTAGCAACCACAGGTTTCAAACCTGAAACCGTAGGAAAACAGACCATAGTATCAACTTTTTCTGTTGTTTTTGGGATCATTGGACGACATTGTAGGCCACCATTCTTCATATTTTCTCATTGCATCATAGGGAATTAAATTATGAATTTTATTTTTACTACTTTAACTATAGTCCAAGACTTGTTTGAATTTAATTAATACTTTATTTTTAATTAAGATCTAAGGCTTGTTTGGATCAATTTTTTAAGCTTATCAGTATTGTTTTTGAGTCAATTTTATAAGCTAGCCAATTTAGTGCCTAGTGTTAGATCCATTTGGGTTATTCTTAAAAATTATTTAAACTTTTTGTAGGCCTAAACTTCAGTAGTCATTGAATATTATCATTTTGATTTTTAAGCTTACGTGTGTGAGTGATTTTTGCATTATTCAATAATTTCTCCATCTCACACCCCATAATTAAATAAAAAATATATTAACTAAAAAATAAAACTTGTGCTACATTTACTGAGCACTTTTTTACTGTTTACACAGACTCAGTTCATTATTCATTGTGACAGTAAAATTATCATTTTACCCTCAAGACCGAAAATTTTTAGCCCACGGGACCTAGGGTATTTTTTAATTTTCCAAGGGAATAAATGGTATTTTTGGATTTGTTGCACAGTAAAACGACGTAATTAGCCCCCCTAAATGACAAAATCAGACACCTGGAATCGGAGGTATTTTCGATTTTTCACCGCTGTTTTTTTTTGTAGATATCGCTGGGTACAGGGGTATATGGGTAATTGACCAATTTTTTAATATTTCTTTATCCGTAACACTGCAAACGGATGGTATAGACGCGCCAGCCGTGTTCCACCCGCACGCATCGTTAAGGTGGCGTGTGAGGCGTCTTCAGATGGTTAAAACAGGCCTTCCGTTGTGTCAAAATAATCCATTGGGTTCTAAATTTAATTATCATGTAAGTCTCCAATTACTTTTCTATTAACAATCACAGGACTATAAAACTTAAGATCACAAAAAGAGCAACCTTTTAGTTTCAAACTTGTATAACTATATCACCTACTAGTATATGGTTTCATTTAAATATTTGCTATTGTACATGGGACCTTTCGTATATTGTAGACGTAGTAGAACTTATTGTTTAAATTAATTTTTATTTATAAATATATTAAAATAATATTATTTTTTGTAAAAGAAAAAACACCTTACAACCTTATTTCTCCCTCTCCTACTAGCCACCAGCCATTCACGGATACACCCTTTTCTTTTTCAAGTTGAAGCCGCCTCTCTGATTTGGAGACAATATCGTTTCTTTTATTCCACGGTCCTCATGAATTATTTAATTTATCCAGAAACCCTTCTGTTTGATAGGGACCACACGACGAAGAAATGTGACAGAATTTAAGTGAAGTAAACTTTGACGTCTTGAATCATTAGCATTTGTCCAAGGAATATGACAAACTCGGGTCTATTTTTATTAAAGAAAAAACTAAATCATGTGGCGTTTCCACTGTAGCAATACTCATAGTCGTGGATTGGAATAGTAAAATTAATATTTTTCTCCTCTGTGTGCCGTCATTTAACCCTTAGAGTCAGGTGTATTTTCGATTTTTTCTATTACCATGCACAGTGTAATAATCGAAATATCCACGAATAAGATGAAATACAAGAAAAACCATAGGGGTGCCCCGGTAATTACCCAATTTATGTGCACAGTTCAATAACAGTTTTTGCCCCTAATAAGACAAAATAAAGGGCTTGCCTGGGGGTTATTTTCGGGTTTTCACATTTTTTAAAAATATATAACTACACATATAGCCTCGGAAAAGACAAATAGAAGAAATAGAGGCGTGGGTGTTTAGGTAATTCGCCTTTGTTTTTAAATATTTAATCTGGATTACTGTGTGGCGCATCCCCTAAGGAGTCAAACTTTTTTTAGCGCACGCTCCTGCTCGACGACGCGTGCGGAGGCTATCGGTCATCAAATATGTTTGTCCGACCTCTCACCGGATGCACCGCCATGTCTTCTGTCGGGCGGTGTTGCGTGTGTCATCGACCGCTTGCCCGATAGTGACGGTGGCTGGTTGAAATTGGTTCTATGCATTTCTCTCCTGCATACTAAAGTACACGTAAATCCCTTTTGCTTATGATTACTTCATAGTAGTCCCTTCTCTTTGAATTATGCGTTCTGGTCTTTATTTCTATGATATAATTTTTGATTTGTTTCAATTGTGTCATTCAAGTCAAATTAATTGTATAATTCGTTTACATTTAAGTCCTTATTCTTTTATTTTTTCGGTTTGGTTTGAAATCTCTTACCATTTTCGGTCTAGAAGCTTTTATTTGTTCAATTTTATCCTTTGATTAAAATTGGTTATATGTTTTGTTTTCATTTCAACCCTGATACTTTAAATTTTATATTTAAGTCATACTTTAAATTTTATATTTAAGTCCTTTATTGTTTTCAAATATTCTTCAATTGCCTCTATTTTTAGTTTTTATTATTTCGTCCTTTTTTAGCTAATATTTTTTTTTTAAATATATTCTCGAATTTAGATTTTTTTTTTATCATTGAAAAATTAATATTTCTTAGTTTTTTTTATTTGTCCTTTCAATTATTTTTTAATTATATTTTTAATAAAAAATAAAGTTATTTTTTAACTAATGATATTAATTTATTTTTATCATTTATTATATTTTATTTGTTGGTCTTTTTTTAGAGTTTGAGGCTTTTTTATTCTTTGATATAATTTTGTTTTATCCATTATTTACACAATAATAGTAATAATTTTAAATTATTTTTCTTTCTTCATCTTTTTTTAAAGTTTCGGATTTTTTTTATTATACATACAAACAGTGTTGGGAAAACACTATAGCTCCCCACACATTACACTGTGGATTGCTACAATGCTTTCCATTACAGTGTTTTTTTTCTTCTTTTTTTTATTATTCTTTTTTTTCGTTTTTTTCTCTCACATTTTTCCCCATTATATGTTTTTTTTTCTTTTTTCACTTATACATTTTTTTTATATATAACTGGGTGTACAAATCATCTTAAACGCATTATAATTAATCCCTAAACCTTTTTTTTTATAACCGGGGTGTCCGGGCCACTTTTCATCTCCTCATAAAGCATTGTGGATTGCTACAATGCTTTCCCACATACATTTTTTTTGTGTTTTTTCCCCATGTTTAATTTTTTAAAAACAAAACAACTGGGTGTGCGGGCCAGCTTAAGCGCACCACGAATAATTCCTGGACCCAATTTTTTTCATAACCAGGGTGTTTACGTCAGCTCAATCGCACCACGACTAATCTCCAGATCCATTTTTTTTCGCTATAGTGCTTTCCCGCTGATACATCATTTTCCTTCTTTTTTTTTACACTTTTTTCTTGTTCACTTATACTTGTTTTTTTAATCAGAGTCTCTGGGCCAGCTTAGCCGCACCACGACTACTTCCCAAGCTGATATATATATAGATTGCTACAATTCTTTCCCCCTTATACTTTTTTTGGTTTTTTTTCACCTATACATTTTTTTTATAACTAGGGTCTTCGGGCTATCTTAAGCGCACAATGACTAATCCCCGAACCGATTTTTTTTAAATAATTGGGGTGTACAAGCCAGCTTGCACGCACCAAGACTAATCCTCAGACTCCCTTTTTTTTATAATGAGGGTGTTCGGGTCAGCTGACATGCACCGCAAGTTGTATAAGTACATATATATCCCCTTATAAGACAAAATCCAAGAGTTGGCTATAGGGGTGTATTGGTAATTTACTAATTTTTAATTATATTTTCTACCATGATATTGTGGGTGCGTCTTTGGGCGCACCATCAATTTCTGAGCTCGCGCACATTTCAAATGCGAGTGCGGCACTGTATATTAGTTTTCTGCATATTCATTCTATTATGTAAAACACATTTAAAATAATGTTATGGCATCAGAGGTATTTTTTTTCATTTTTATGCATAGTACAATAACCATAATACCCTCAAATAAGATAAAAACCAAGAATTGTCAGTGGAGGTGTCCCGGTGATTTCACATTTTTAGTACACGGTAAAGTAACTTTTGTAGCCTCAAATAAGACAAAAAGAAAGAGTTACCTACAGAGTGTTTCAAACATTTCACGTTGAACTATACATGTATAAGAGAGAGTTTCACTCATTTTACACCACCAAAGCTAAACTTACTATGTTTTTTAATGCAAGTTGCATTTAATACAAATAAAAATAACATTCAAAATTAAAAATCTAAACTAAGAGCAGAGATGTATGGATACAAATAAAAAATTTAAAACTATCTTAGTAGGACCGAAAAAATCAAGGAATCGAAGCTAAACAAAAAATTAAAAGAATAAAAACTGAAATACAAAACAAGAAATTATATATATTAAAGCTACATAAAAAAAAAAAAATTAATCCTTGTGGCAAAGTGAGGGTTTATGGCTCGTATTATTAAAATGATGTCTTTTTAGTTTTTTTTCAATTTATTGACTTTGGATTATTCAAGTTCGGCTAAATTCATTATGTAATGGAATTTGTGATTATTTGAGAGTGTGGTTAAAATTATTTTTAAAAGAAATTTTTGTTTAGAAAAAACATAAAAATAATTTTTTTGTTTATTTATTAAAAATTACTATTGACATCAACACATTAAAATGATCTTAAAACACCAAAAAAATTAATTTAAGTAAAAAATAAAATATTTTTTAAATTAAAAAAAAAAACGTTTTTGAAATGCAGTGTCAAACACCCTTTAATGCATTGAGTTATCAAAATTTAATATAAAAAACAATTTAAATTAAATTATGGAGAGTTTGGCGTTTTTAATAATTCTTTCATCTCACACCCAATAAACAAAGAAATATAATAGAATTGAAGTGAAGTAGAGTAGGGTGTGGAAAGTTTGATAGATGTCTTGTTTTTGTGTATTTAATGTCATTATCAACTCTAGTCTATTCTTGCTTTGTTTTTTTTTAAATTACTGGAGACAATTCAAGTAAGTGAAAGAATTTAACCTATTAGCATAACTAACGAATTTATCAATTGAAGATGCTGAGAACAACTGCCAATCATCGCATCAAACAACAGCCTATCAACTAGACACATGGATAAGGAATTAAGAAAAAAACAAAGAAATTCACAGCCTATCTAGTGTAAAAAATAACAATAAATCAAAATAAACATATGTTTTACAATCTCAATCATTTATTCCATATTGAGAATCATCAAATCAAACCAATTAATACAAGAAAATTGTTCTAGAGGGTGGTGTTTCTAGAAAGTTCTCCGACCTTTCATTATTTCATCAATAAAAATAATAGTAATAGTAATAATAATAGTAATAATAATAATAATAATAGTCGTCCCTAATTAAGCAGACAATTCAAATTGCGATGATAAAATTCATCATTCGTTCTTTCACATAATGATACAGCCTGCATCAACAGCGAAGTTTGCAACGTTCACTATCGTTTCAATGTCAATTTCCGCAAACACACTGCCTCCCGCCTGAAATCAAAGATAACGAAGCATATGATTAGATATATTCCTAATGATGAACAAGCAAATCCAGAAATTAAAGACCATAATTAGAGGTAAGAAATCGTTCCAAAAACTGGAAATCTTAATCAAACTCAAGTATTTCTTTCTAACAAGATCAAAGTTGATATTATTTTCGAAGATTATTTACCTCTACAAAAGTTTCCTTTGCGTCGCTCATTAGGTTTGCAATGCTCGCTAATGTTTCACTGTCAATTTCCCCAACCACACTGCTTTGCTTCTGAAATCAAAGATAACGAAGCATATGATTAGATATATTCCTAATGATGAACAAGCAAATCCAGAAACATAATAAGAAATTGTTCCAAAAACTGGGATTCTTAGACAATCTCAAGTATTTCTTTCTAACAGGATCGAAGTTGATATCATTTTCGAAGATTATTTACCTCTAAATAAGCTTGTACTGTCTCTTGCATTGCTTTTGCAACTTTCGCTATCATATCAATTTCCTTAACCACAATGCTTTGCTCCTGGAATCAAAGATAACGAAGCATACGATTAGATATATTCCTAATGATGAACAAGCAAATCCAGAAATTAAAGACCCATAATTAGAGGTAATAAATCGTTCCAAAAATTGGAAATCTTAAACAATCTCGAGTATTTCTTCCTAACAGGATCGAAGTTGATATCATTTTCGAAGATTATTTACCTCTTTGGAAGCTTGTACTGCCAACCTCCTGCTTCGACTTAGTAAAGTATAGTTATCGCAGAAGATGGCACCATCGTGGTGCTTGAACTTCTTACCACCATAGCAATCACAGCAAATATCGAAGGTGCTGACTGAATCACCTTTGAAGAAACATTGAGAGCAACTGAAGTATACGTCTGTCAAGAACGTATTACAAGACTTGCAAAATAGAGCTCTTCCACTCTGCGTGATGTAGTACAAGACGATTACTTCCTCAAAATCCAAGCTTCCATTGTTGTTCTTGTCCAGCGCTCTAAACAAGCTTGGATGAGCAAGAGCCGTTTTGTTATCTTTGTCGACATACTCCACGTATTCTTTTAGGTTAATTTGCCCGTCTCCGTTTTTGTCCATTGAACTGAAAATATATCTAGCATATCTCTTATTCGCCACCGGCAGGTTTTCATAATAAGCCGCAGCAGCGCGGCGAATCTCCTCCATATTTAATAAGAAGATAGCTCTGGCCTACAATTTCAAAACTCCAAAGGGACTTTTATGGAAGTGGATCAACTCTAAGAACCTGCCTCTAGTCGCCATTGCTGAATGATCTGAACTATATTTATATCCAAGAAATTGAGATGCAGGTTAATCTACGAATTATTGGGTTAATTTCTACATTTCCGAGTCAACTCAAGTCTTTTTTAAAATAAAAAAAAAAAAAAACAATATTATTTTTCAAGTTGAAGCCGCCTCTCTGATTTGGAGACACCATCTTTTCTTTGATTCCAAGAATTATTTAATTGTCCACAAACCCTTCTGTTTGATAGGGACCACACGACGAAGAAATGTAACAGAATTGAAGTGAAGTAAACTTTGACGTCTTCCATCATTAGCATCTGTTCAAGGAACATGACAAATTCCAGAGTTTTTTTATATTATCAAAATGATATATTTTTGCTTTTTATTCAATTTATTGACTTTGACTTATTCAAGTTCGGCTAAATTCATTAATATGTGTTTTTTTTTTGTTAGAAAATATATTAAAATAATATTTTATTTTATTTTATTTTTTAAAAATTATTTTTGATATCAACATATTAAAATGATCTTAAAACACCAAAAAATGTAATTTAAAGTAAAAAATAAAAATATTTTTTCTCAAAAATGATTTTAAAACGTAATATCAAACAACATTTAATACATTGAGTTATCGAAATTTAATATAAAAAACAATTTAAATGAAATTGTGGAGACTTTGGCATTTTTAATAATTCTTTTATCTCACACCCAAAAAAACGAAGAAATATATTAGAATTGAAGTGAAGCAGGGTGTGGAAACTTTAACATCTTCAATAATTCCTCCATCTCACATCCCCGGTTCATGCATCAAAGCCATGGAAAGCCAAGTTGCATTTGTCCAAGGAACATGACAGACTAGCCACGATGGATTTTTTGGTAAGTTTGCAATCCTTGCAAAAACATATTTTGTAAAATCGTTATGCAAGACACAATATTATCTGCAACTTTATTATGATAGATATCACAAGTGGCACGTCAGTTCTAGTTTATAAATATCATTTATGACTCATGTGTCATAAAATGTATTTTTTATTAATTTTTTTATTCCGCTAGCTTGCACGTACTTTGACTAAACTCCTGGACTCTAAAGTTAAATATCATATAAGTCTCCAGTGATCATTATATTAGCAACCATAAGTATCGAATTTGAAACCATATGAAAGCAAACCTCTTAGTCTCAATCTTGAACCATTAGACCATCTACTACATGATTATCGTACAAGGTATTTTGACTTCTCTAATAGAGACAGTTTGGGATAGTTTATTTTTCCATTTTCAGCTCCTTTTTCTAAAGCGCTATAATTTACACAGTCATAAACAATTAGTTTTTAAACATTAAAATACAATTCACAAAGACACCATAGAACTAAGTTATGAATGAATATGTTAAGGCATTCAAATTTTAATAAATCAATATAAAAAATAATTTTAAATAAAATAAAATCATTTTGAATTAACTTGCAAGATATTATATTTATTTTAAGCCTTTAAAACTCATCGTTGTTGGTTTGAAACATGTCAAAATATATTATTGAAATGAATTTGGGTGTGGAACATTATTGTGTTCTAAACTCTTTTAAATATATATTTTTTAATTAACGTGGTGTTGAGGATAACTTGCATATACCTTAATTAATCCTACGGATCCTGGATTTAATTATCATGTAAGTCTCCACTAACATTTATTTTAGCAATCACAGGACTCCAATTTGAAATTACAGGAAAACATTTTTTTAGTTTTAAACTCGTATCACTACATCACCTACTAGTATATGATTTCACTAAATATTTGCTATTGGACATGGGACCTTTTGTGAAATGATTTTTATTTATAAATATATTAAAATAGTATTATTTTTTGTAAAAGAAAAATCATTTAAACTCGTATCACTACATCACCTACTAGTATATGATTTCACTTAAATATTTGCTATTGGACATGGGACCTTTTGTGCAATGATTTTTATTTATAAATATATTAAAATAGTATTATTTTTTGTAAAAGAAAAAACACCTTACAACCTTATTTCTCCCTGTCCTTCTAGCCACTAGCCATTCACGGATACACCCTTTTCTTTTTCAAGTTGAAGCCGCCTCTCTGATTTGGAGACAATATCGTTTCTTTTATTCCACGGTCCCCATGAATTATTTAATTTGTCCAGAAACCCTTCTGTTTGATAGGGACCACACGACGAAGAAATGTAACAGAATTGAAGTGAAGTAAAATCTGCCGTCTTGAATCATTAGCATTTGTCCAAGGAATATGACAAACTCGGGTCTATTTTTATTAAAGAAAAAACTAAATCATGTGGGGTTTTCACTGTAGCAATACTCATAGTCGTGGATTGGAACAGTAAAATTATTAATTTTCCTCTTTGTGTGCTGTCATTTAAGCCTTGGAGTCAGGGGTTTTTTTGATTTTTTCTATTACCATGCACAGTGTAATAATCGAAATACCCACAAATAAGACAAAATACAAGAAAAACCAGCGGGGTGCCCCGGTAATTACCCAATTTATGTGCACAGTTCAATAACGGTTTTAGCCCTGAATAAGACAAAATAGAGGGCTTGCCTGGGGGCTATTTTCGGGTTTTCACTTTTTGAAAAAATATATAACTACACATATAGCCTCGGAAAAGACAAAATAGAAGAAATAGAGGCATGGGTGTTTAGGTAATTCGTCTTTGTTTTTAAATATTTAAATCTGGATTACTGTGTGGCGCATGCCTGAGGAGTCGAACCTTTTTTAGCTCACGCTCTTGTTCGACGACGTGTGCGGTGGCTATCGGTCATCAAAAATGTTCGTCCGACCTCTCACCGGATGCACCGCCATGTCTTCTGTCAGGCGGTGTTGCTTGTGTCATCGACCGGTGGCCCGATAGTGACGGTGGCGGTTGAAATTGGTTCTATGCATTTCTCTCCTGCATACTAAATTACACGTAAATCCCTTTTGTTTATGATTACTTCATAGTAGTCCCTTCTCTTTGAATTATGCGTTCTGGTCTTTATTGCTATGATATAAGTTTTGATTTGTTTCAATTGTGTCATTCAAGTCAAATTAATTGTATCTTTCGTTTACATTTAAGTCCTTATTCTTTTATTTTTTCAGTTTGGTTTGAAATCTCTTAATATTTTCGGTCTAGAAGCTTTTATTTATTCAATTTTATCCTTTGATTAAAATTGGTTATATGTTTTGTTTTCATTTCAACCCTGATACTTTAAATTTTATATTTAAGTCCTTTATTGTTTTCAAAAATTCTTCAATTGCCTCTATTTTTATTTCTTCCTTTTTAAGCTAATATTTTTTTAAAAAAATTTATTCTCGAATTTAGATTGTTTTTTTTATCATTTGAAAATTAATATTTCTTAGTTTTTTTTTGTCCTTTATATTATTTTTTTAATTATATTTTTAATAAAAAATATTTTTTTTTTAACTAATGATATTAATTTATTTTTATCATTTATTATATTTTATTTTTTGGTCTTTTTTTAGAGTTTGAGGCCTTTTTATTCTTTGATAGAATTTTGTTTTTTCCATTATTTACACAATAATAGTAATAATTTTAGATTATTTTTCTTTCTTCATCTTTTTTTAAAGTTTTGAATTTTTTTTATTATACATACAAACAGTGTGGGGAAAACACCGTAGCTCCCAACACATTACACTGTGGATTGCTACAATGCTTCCCATTATAGTGTTTTTTTTCTTTTTTTTCTGATTATTCTTTTTTTTCATTTTTTTTTCTGACATTTTTCCCCATTATATGTTTTTTTCTTTTTCCATTTTTGCAATTTTTTTTTGTTTTATATAATAGGTGTACAAATCATCTTAAACGCATCACAACTAATCCCCAAACCTTTTTTTTTATAACCGGGATGTCCGGGCTAGTTTTCATCTCCTCATAAAGCATTGTGGATTGCTACAGTGTTTTCCCACTCATACATTTTTTGTGTTTTTAACCCACGTTTAATTTTTTTTTTTGATAAAGTGGGTGCGCGTGTCAGCTTAAACGCACCACGAATAATTCCTAGACCCATTTTTTTTCATAACCAGGGTGTCCAGGCTAGCTCAGTCGCACCTCTAGATCCATTTTTTTTTGCTATAGTGCTTTCCTGCTGATACATCTTTTTCCTTGTCTTTTTTACACTTTTTTTTGTTCCCTTATACATTTTTTTGTTATAATCATAGTCGTTGGGCCAGCTTAGCCGCACTACGACTACCTTCCCAAGCTGATTTAAAAAAAAAAAACACTTATGGACTGCTACAGTTCTTTCCCCTTATACTTTTTTTGTTTTTTTTTCACTTATATATTTTTTTTTATAACTAGGGTCTCCGGGCCAGCTTAAGCGCACAATGACTAATCCCCGAACTGATTTTTTAAAAATAATCGGGTGTCCAAGCCAGCTTGTACGCACCAAGACTAATCCTCGGACTCCATGAGGAAGTCTACATGCTTCCACCGCCGGGGTACCGGCACCAGGGGGAGCACACTGTTTGTCGCCTCTACGAATCCTTATACGGTCTCAAACAGCATCACGGAGCTGGTTCTGTAAGTTTTCATCTACCATACAATCCAAAACCGACTATTCTATGTTCAAATAGACACGCAATCAATATTTCACTGTTATTTTGTTATATGTTGATGATATTATAATTACTGGAAATGATGATGATGCCATATGAGACCTTAAACAGTTCCTCAACAACTGTTTCAAAATTAAGGATCTCGGACCTCTAAAATACTTCCTTGGAGTTGACATTGCACGATCCATAACTGACATTTCCTTTTGCCAGCAGAAGTATACACTGAACATCTTGGAAGATGCAGGCTTACTTTGTGCCAAACCGGAAAAGATTCCTATGGAAGCAAATGTTGCTCTTATGCCTACCGGGAGTGACCCCCTCAAAGACCCCACTCCTTATCGAAGACTTGTCGGACGATTGATCTATCTAATGATAACGAGGCCAAAAATCACATATGCAATGAATACACTCAGTCAGTTTATGCATGAACCTCAAAAGCATCATTTTGATACAGCATGTCGGCTCCTTCATTATCTCAAAGGAGCTCCTGGTCAAGGGTTGTTATTCTACTAAAAAAGGCCACTACACTTGACTACATATTGTGATGCATTTGGGCATGGTGTCCTTCTATAAGGGGCTCGGTTACTGATATTGTATTTTTCTTAGCAGGTCCCTCATATCATGGAAAAGTAAGAAACAAGTCACTATTTCAAGGTCGTCTGCAAAAGCTAAATACATATCCATAGCAGCCAGCGCATGTAAAGTCACTTGGCTGTGATACCTCATGCAGGATCTACAAGCGCCACACCACCAACCGCCACCTTACTATGTGATAACAAAGCAACACTCTATATTGCAGCCAATCCATTTTACCATGAACGGACTAAACACATCGAATTAGATTGCCACACAGTTTGTAAGAAAATTAAAAATGGTGAAATCAAGACAACTCATGTTCAAACACAATTTCAAGTCGCAAATATTTTTACAAAGCCTCTACCTACACCCTTGTTCCAAACTCATCTCCGCAAGTTAATTGTGATAGATACCACAAGCGGCTCGCCAGTTATAAACAAGGGGTGTTAATTCCCCAGATTTTCGTCTGCATAGCCGACAAATTGGAACATATTTTATCTCGGTCTGAATCTTAGATTGTTCAGAAAATTCCACTTGGAATATTATCGTTTTGTTTTGTCTGTTCTGTTCCGGTTAAATAGTATTTTTTAAATTAAGAAATAGTTTTACAATATCAATCATATCTCCTAAATAAGAAATAGTTTTACAATATCAATCATATCTCCTAATCCAACCGTTAGATTAAGATTCAATTTTATGAAGAATATCTTGACATATTTATATATATTAAGTTAAATATTTAGAGCAATCCAAGAATATAACAATATTACAAGATTGAGGATAACATTCTCATAATATTATTTAGATTCATAATTTTGTTCAGAATAAAAAGCCATTTTGTTGCCGTAGCGTAAAAGGAATTTCTATAACTATTATATTTTTTTATCAAATTTATCCACATATTCGTATAGGTTAATTTCCCCGTCTTCGTTTTTGTTGATTTCACTGAAAATAAATCTGGCGTATCTCTTCTTCTCCTCCGGCAGGTATTCAAAAATAAAATAATTTTTGAAACGAAATGTCAAACATCATTTTATTTTCGGTGCTCCATATTCCTAGAAACACTAGGAATCGAGTTGGATCAAATGTAACTCTTTAATGTTGATCAAGTTCCTGGGGCAAGTAATAAAACATAAATTACTTGGGAAAGAATGTTATGAGTGCGAGGCAAGTAATAATCAGGGTTCTCACCAACCGTCTTTGTCATCTGTTCCTCGTTTCTGCATGGTCCCCAAAACCAGGACAGTATAGATTGGTGCGTATGCATCATATTACGAAACAGACATCTAATCAACTCCACTGATATGCAATAAAGCTAAAATTTGAAAGTATATACTTTTGTTATATTCCACCATACATCATTAAAGAAAGGCAGAAAAGTCCAGATACCACTAAAACATAATGATTTTTACTTCTGCAGCCTAGCTTCAGATGCGAGACTTGTGGTTATTTGGGAAAAAGAAATTCATCAAAAAAAAAGACAGGCTGCAAAAAAAATTTCAGTGCTGGCAACTTGGAAGTTGAAAAGATATGGTGCGATCAATATTTTGTTTAGGGTAATATTAAGACATTGTTTCAAAAACATGATTGGGTACAGATGTCAAAACTAGGGAGATGCATTGGCAATTTATATGCAACTTCTAACAAGTCACTATATTAGTGAGATACAAAAATAATGTGAAGCTTTTAAAACCTAGTCTCTGAGATCACTGCAAAAAAACATAAATTTTCATGGGATTTCATTTCATTATTCTTGCTTTGTTTTTTTCATCACACTGTACTAAAGCATGTCAGTCCAATTAGCAAACCATTAATTAATAGCAGGTTCCAAACATTGACTTGTGAAGATTATGGACAAGGCATATAAATTAAAACATCAAGAACTGTCAATCGGCAAATTACTTGTGTAGACAATAACCTGGTTTAGATTGGATTTATCATACTCAATTTTGAAGATTGATGCATCAACATTCAAAAGACATGCTGTGAAATTGCTCTGTACTCTCATCTCAACACTTCATCTACTGCCTAGACAACGCTAAAAGAAGATGCCATGAATCAGAAATTCTGTGTACTAAAGAGGCTGAATGCAAGCCATTGATATCTAGGAAAATAATATAGATGAGAAAAGTAGCACATTCATATCCCTTTGGCACATGCTTGATCAGTCATGTGAGCTATCTAGAATATCCAGACATTAGAGCATATTTCCTGTAGCTGCAAAATGATATCTGGCCAAGTAATAGAAGAGAAACCTGAAATGATGAACATTGAAAACTAAGATGAGGTACTGCAGGGAATTGTGAGATCAGAAAAGCAGTGCAGGTCTTGAAAGTTGACAGACGCTCTTCCCCTTGCTAGTTCACCTCTCATGAAATAAGATCTTGACAGAGAACAGAACCTCAATGATGCTTCTGTGACATCTACAGTTTGTTCAGAAAATACAACCAACTGTAAATCCAACATTTGCAAATGGCAGTGTTCTAATACAAACATATTAATACAATTCTATAGTTCTTTCAAAACCCTCTAAGATTAATTCGTTATTTTATTGGTTGTCCAACAAGTTCACATTTGAAATGCTTTCTTCCATCTATCTCTCTCAGCCTATTGAAAGCTTGCTTTTGGTCCATGGGAGTTTACCTGGAAAATCAAGCCATTCAAACTGGAAAATCAAGCCATTCAAAATTCTTCGGTTCATAAAGGAACCTGGAAAAACTTAGCAAAATAAAAATAAAAAACTCTACCTCAACTAAAGAGAAAACTGTGTAATATAATAAATTTAAAATGTTAATAATTCTCAAATATTTTTGAAAAATAACTTAATAAACTATTTATTATTTAAAATTTAATATGAAAATAATAAATTAATTTGTTGCTATCTGTTTTGTCAAATATCAATAAACCATAAACAAATGTGCAATGCTATATTTATAAAAAAATAACCTCAACTATTTATAAAAAAATTAATTTGATATTTTTCATTTTAATTTAGAAAAAACATAAAAAAACAAAAGATACTCATACTGACACTTTCACAAGACAGAAGAGTTAACTTTGAAAAGTCAATATTATATGCCTCCATGTGCCGTGGAAGGAGTGTGTGGATGTGTATTGAAGTCTATTTGATTTTTATATCCATTCATATTTTTATATATCCATTCATTAATTCCATCACTTGATGACCAAGACCTGTCTTTGACGATGATGGTTTCCTTATATTAATTTATTAATTATTATTATTATTATTATTATTATTATTATTATTACAATAAAATATAGGTAAAAAAACACTTCTATTTATGTAAATCATTTATAGATTATTTGCTTTCCTATAATAGTTTCTACAAACTGTATAAATTCTGCTCAATTGCAGTGTTCTAATACAAACATATTAATACAATTCTATAGTTCTTTCAAAACCCTCTAAGATTAATTTGTTATTTTATTGGTTGTCCACCTATGATAATTGTCGTAACCCAATTTTTGGGTTACTCTCTAAAATAAAATAAAAATAACAAAAATAAAATAAAAATGGTTTGGTGTTGTTAGAGAAAATTGTGGTGAAAATTTTGAATATTTTCTGAGCTGAATCATATCCCTGTTGCGCCCAAAAATGAAAAAAATACAAATTCGAGGTAAACATTAAGTCAAAAATCTTAATTATATTTTTTATAAGCCAAGTTGATTTAATCATTGACTAATTCAAAATATTCTTATGTTTGAGAATTAATTTAGGATCCAATTGAAGAATTTAATTAAGTGTAAGGATTTAATTATGCTTTAAATTGATCAAATTAATTTTACTGCGGGCTTAATTGACAAAAAGTCAAATTCTTGAATTTAATCCGGGTTCAATTTAGAAGATTGGAATTTTTGGAGACTCAATTGAATTTTTTCTAAGATAATTGTGCAAAATTGAGGGTCAAATTACAATAAAAAAGACGCAAAATTTAAGGATAACTTTGAATTTTTCACTGGGATATAATTGCACAAAATCATAAATTTAAAACTAATTAGAGGTACAATTAAGCTGATTTAAAATTGAGGAACCAAATTGATTTTTTTCATCCCCTCCCGCATGCTGCACTGTTCAGTCCACTAAACAGTGCAGGCACGCCACCTGCAAGCGCCACCCATAGGCCCATAGGCATGCGTTGCCTCAGAATCTCTGCTACCCTATTATTAGGCAAGCAGGAAATGTCCTTCGGCTGCATGCCATGAGCAGCCGAAGGGGCTGCTTCTCCTCCTATAAATACTGCAGGCTGGAGACAAACCAAGGGAAAAAGGGGACGATCACGCAGAAAGACTTCAAAATTTTCCTCTTTGCTTTCTTCAATCATCAGGCCTTCGTTTATTTTCTTTTTAATTTTTTTTTCTTTCCTCCTCTCCTATTTTCCATCTGTCCCGTTTGCTCTCTCTCTCTCTCCCCGATATGGCTCTTTCTCTCTCTAAAAAAACGACGCCAGCTCCTTCTTCTTCTCCGCTTGACAGCCCCGACGGTGTGGCTCCTCTCCCCGACGACGAAGCAGCTCCTCCTCTCTCGTCAAGACAGCAGCCCAGCCATCTCCCCAGTCATCTCCCTTCTTCTCCGGCAACGAACAGTGAAGAAACAGAAGGTGAACGGCAGCAAGAGGTCCAGCGACCTTGGGCCACCAGCCATCGACTGATAACCACCCCGATCACCACCGTAAGACTCCCACGAGCCCAGGAAACCTCGCCGTGACTTCAGATTCTTCTCAGGCGACTAGTAGCACGAGGTAGCCGACGCAGCAACAACAGATCGGCGACTTCAGCCCCTTTTTCCGGCCACCACAGACCTCCATTTTCAAAACAACGACGACAGGAAGGATCCCCTCGATCCCCTCTACACGACGGTAGACTGCGCTGACAGCCCAGTCCAAGATAAATTGGGCTTCCAGCCCATGAGGGAAATAAATATAATAAAAAAATTAAAAAATTAAAAACAAAGATTAAAAATAAATATAATAAAAAACGAAAAAAAAATAAAAAAAAAATAAAAAATAAAAATTCTTTTTTTTAAAAAAAATACTTTGTTTTCTTGCATAAAGCCGGATTCCAAAGCTTTTCTCATTGTATTTTTTGTAAAAAATATGTTGCATATTTTTTTTTCCTTTTCATATTTTAAAATGAAAATTTGGATATTGTAACCGGTTTACAATTATCCATTGGAAGGTGGCCAAAATGTCAAAAATGATTTAATAATTATTTTGTTTTGGTGGTGTAAATTTACATTGTAAAGTACACCCATGGATGAAAAAGGATAATTTAATAATCATTTTGTTTTAGATTTCGTGGTGTAAATTTACATTGTAAAGTACCCCATTTTTACTACGGTGTAAAATTACATTGTAAAGTACATCCGTAGGTAAGAAAAAGATCGTCAACTGCGGTGTAAAATTATATTGTAAAGTACACCGACAAAAAAAAATAATAAAAAAATGCGGTGCAAAATTTCAACTTAGAAAAAACAATCAAACAACAATGCAGCTTACCTTAGGTAGGGTGCACTGGGGGTGATGTGTCTTCCCCTTGCACAACAAGTCTCTTTAGCCTAGACTCTTGCAGACCAATTGGTTCCTAGTGACCTTAATACTAGGTGGCGACTCCCGATAATTATAGTCGTAATTTTTACGACTATAAAAACACCCCTATATTTTCACCGCGTGCCGTTGTCCCCCGAATCCAGGGGAATGGCGGGGCGCGAAGCGCGTCACAAAAAAATCGCCGTCGTGACAGATGGCGACTCCACTGGGGACCTAGAGACTAAGCTTTGATTGTTTGATTGTTTATTTTTCAGTTTGATTTTTGAACTCCTTCTATTTGCTTTAGCATGCATTTTTACTGCTTTAGTATGCATTTTATTTTTAATTCATGCATAACATTCAATTTAAATTAATGTCAGCATGCATTTTAATTTCCAGTATAAACCCAATTTTAAGTTAGGTGGGGATTAACGGTCTGCCCCATGACTTTCAGTCGGGGTTCAGATTCGTGAAACATCCAACTATGAACTGAGTGTTTACTTGATAATGGCGGTCACATTGTGCCCCAACCATTTCTCGTAAACCCCCATACTACCTTCACGTGAGGTGGTCACTGGGCAGTTCATAGACCCTTTGTGACCAGATAGAACAACTTACCCTGCATGTAATAACGTAGAACCTAGGATATAGCATCTTTAATAATTTGTTCATTGTTAGAATAAATTGCAGAAATTATCAAACTAAGACCATGACTTCCATGAGCTTTTTGGAGTACGGGGAAAGATCCGAGATGACACAAATAATTGAGGGAGATTGCCCAAGAGCTAAAATCGATGGATTGCCACACATGACCAAAATCCACTGCTCCATAGAAAATGTGAAAAAGTTGGTGCCCATTATGGGGTATGTAGATGAGACATTGTTTGAAGTAAAATATGGAAGAATCGGTCACCTAATGAAGATTCCAGTTCAGATATCAGCAGTCAAAGCCCTTATGCACTTTTGGGATCCTAACTACCGATGCTTTACTTTTGGGGATATTGACATGACTCCTACCATAGAGGAATATGCTCAAATCTTGAATTTCCCCCGCAACCCCCACAAAGTTTATTTCAGACAGAGAATCAAGAACACAGTTCAAGAGGTCACTAAACTTCTATGCTTAGATCAAGTGGGCCAATATATGACTTCTTCTAGAGATTTCAAGTGGAAGGCGATTGAGAGCAAGTTGAAAGCAAGCAAAGAGAAAGGTAGACTTGGAGAAGAGGGGTACCGGTTGGTGGCTTTTGCTATTTTTGGTTTAATTTTATTTCCCTCAGAAGCCGTTGGGATAATTAGCATAGAAGCAGCCAGTGCTTTTGTTGAATATGAACAGGGAAAGAATAATCCCACTTCATCTATATTGGCCGAGACTATCTTGTCTTTGAAGCATTGCAGGATGCATGGAAAAGGGGCAATGCGATGTTGTATCCCTTTATTATTTATGTGGATTGTTAGTCATTTGGAAACCCCAAGAGAAGTTTTCAATAATTTCTGGTGGTTCAACATGAGGCCTCTTGGTTGGGTTCTAAGTGAAGAATGGAAGGACCTGGATGAAAAAGCTTGGGTGGAGAAATACCAGGCACTTCCTGAAAGTAAGTTTAGATGGAAAGCACCTTGGGTAGGAAGTTCAGCTTATCTAATGAGTTGCGGTAGTAAAGCATGGGTCCCGTTAATTGGTTTAACCGGTTATGTTAGCTATTGCCCTTCTCTAGTAACCAGGCAGTTTGGGGGAACGCAGTATGTGCCGAGAACTAAAGGATTGATTGAATACGTGGGTTCTTTCAGAGAAGTCAACTCATTGGCTGAGCTTGAAGTAATTAAAAAGGACTGGGAGCAACCTATGTTAGTTAACAAAGAGTCTCATCCAATTAAGCCTTCTGTTAGCCCTGGTTACCTGGCATGGAAGAAAAACATCGTAAGTCAAAGCCTGGTACAAGATAAAGCACCCGTCTTTGCTGAAACTAAAAGAAAAAAGGGTTGACGAAAGGGACTTGCAAGAAGAATTGGATAAGTTAAGGATTGAGCTTAGTAGCGGCAAAAGCAGTCAGAAATTCCTCGAGAAACAACAACTAGAAGAAGAACAAATGAGGGTTTCTTTGGATTGTCAGTTGCAAAGGAAAGAAGAGCAGTTCACCAAGCTGATCCAAGAGAAGAAGCAGCTAGAAGAAATAAGTTCTCAATATAATGACCGGATAAGTAAATATGAAATGATGGAAAAGGAATTGGTCAGCTTGAAGACAGTGTCTGGAAATAGGGAGCATGCGAACCAAGAATTGGTAGCCTCCGTGATAAAAGAAAGGGACCATTACAAGATGAAATGGGAAACTGAGGAGAAAGGAAGGGTGGCCAGTCTTGTCCTTGAAGAAGAAAAAGAATTAAAAGCCCAGTACCGAGTTCAGACAGAAAATGAGTTGGAGGCAAGAAGAATAGCCGAGTCTGACGTGAAAAGATACTTAACCATGGCAAATGGCCTAAGAGATCATGTTTCCACTCTGCAAGCTGAACTAGAAGCTCGGGAAGAAGAACTAAGGATAGCGCAAGAACAACGCAATGAATGGCAAGAACGCACCACCAAAATTGAGGCTCAATCGAACTCCGAGATAGTAAGGCTTCAGGCAAGGCTACAAAGGGCTAAACATCAAACCCAACAATTTGAAAAATTAGTTCTGATATTAGAGAAAAACAATGACTCATTAACTGCTTGCAATGAAACGTTGCGCCAGGATAATCTTGTATTCCATCACAAGATAGAGCAGACTGATAAACTGATCAATATAGTGGCTAGAAAGGCAGATGAATTATGTGTAAAAGCTACTAGAATCGGTTGCAGTGCCCGCAAATATGAAATGTACTTGGATGAACTCTCCTCTTTTGTTAAGTTTGTAGCTAATAGAGGAGTAGCCTTTGAGTAAATATTTTGTATTTTGATGAATGAAATGGACAAGCTCCACCTCTTTGCCTTTTGTCAAGTGTGTATTATTCAATTGACTCAAGTATATGGGCAAAGCTTCTACAAGATATCTACGGATTTTACCCGACATGGAAGTCATGGATTGGTTTTTCAAAAATAAAAATCATCATGCATACATTCATTCATAATAAATAACACGCATATCATCATCTGGTTGAAATATAGGTCCCCGAAGAAATTCACCTCCTAGGATTTACAACACTCGTCTCCGTCAAAGAAATATGGAAAACGAAGAACGTGCACATCAAGATGCTCACTTCCAAGAGGAGTTGAATGCTTTAAAAGACAGTGTAGCTCGCATCGCTAGTCTACTTGAGCAGACACTAAGAAATGCCTCTGGCGTGGGTCCTTCAACTAGACTTCCGACAACTACTCAAACACAAGCGGTAAATAATCCTGATGAAATAATCGGAGAAGGGGTTCAGAATCCTCAACAAAATCCCGTTTTTGGACATGCACCCGCACCAGCACCCCTACCAACACCGATTGGTGGAATATCTGTAAATGAGTCCCATAAAACACAGTCATCTGACGGTGTTGATCAAGACAAAATGGCGGCATTGGAGGCTAGGATAAGGGCCATTGAAGGAGCAGAGTTGTATGATCCAGTAAGAGCTGCAGAAATGTGTTTGGTCCCAAATGTGGTGATACCCAAGAAATTCTGTGTTCCTGAGTTCATCAAATATACTGGAACATAATGCCCTGTCACACATCTAAAGTCATATTGTAACAAAACGGCGGAAGTGGTACATGATGAGAAATTATTAATGCATTTCTTTCAAGATAGTTTGAGTGGAGCAGCTTTAAGTTGGTACATGAGGCTTGATAACACTAGAGTTCGCAATTGGAAAGACTTGGTAGATGCTTTTGTTAAGCAATACAAGTATAATATGGATATCGCTCCCCATAGAACTAGTCTGTCCAACCTGGAAAAAGGGGAAAAAGAGAGCATAAGGGAATATGCTCAAAGATGGAGAGACCTGGCTGCACAAGTGCACCCTCCCCTTTTAGATAGAGAGATGGTTACTCTATTCACCAATACACTAAGAGCACCATACTACGAGCATGTAGTGGGAAGTTCGGCACAACAATTTACAGATGCCGTAGCCATGGCAGAGCGTATAGAGCAAGGAATAAAGAATGGGAGAATCTCTGTACCTATGGAAAAGAAGGGCTTCGGAGGAAAGAGAAAAGAAGTTGATCATATTGAAGGTGGTTATAAGGGCAAGAACACCCAGTTTCCAAAATACAACCCCTCATCATCTCAAGTCGCCAACATTAACTTCAACTCTCCATTCTCTACCAAAAAAACCGAGAACCAAGTTGGAAATTTACCAAAAAACCAAATCAAAAGGTTCCCCAAAGAGAGCTACCAAGAACTTCAGGAACAGTTACCCCCATTGTCAATGCCTCTAGATGAGATATACCAGAAATTATTAAGTATTGGGCATGTAGCTCCCGTACCCTTGGCACCCTTGCAACCACCTTATCCCAATTGGTATAAACCGGATCTTACTTGCGAATACCATGCAGGAATAGCAGGACACAGCATCCATACATGCATTGCTTTTAAAAGGAGGCTCCTCCAATTAATTACAGCTGGATGGATAACATTCGAGGATCCCCCAAATATAAGCACCAATCCGTTACCTAGTCATACTTCGGGCAGCGGATCAGTGAATATGTTGGATATCGAGCCTCCGGGAAGTTTAAAGGTGCCGATGGAAAAAATCTATCAAATGCTGACAAAAACTAAATATGATGATATGAGATGTTGCCAAGATCATAACCAGAAAGGTCATTCTATTAGTCAGTGTCAAGGCTTCTATGAAAATGTGACGAAAATGATAAATAGAGGTTTGCTTCGGGTAGAGACAATTACAGATGATAAAGTATCTGTGACGAAAATGTCAAAGAAAGAAGTATGTCGGATCCAACTCACTCCAGGAGGACTACCCAAGTTAGTTTTGACCAAGCCCACCGTTACCGATAGAAAAGACTATAATGCCATACCACACAACTATGGGCATTCATCTCAGAGCGCAGGACAACAACTTGTCTTTTTGCCTGAAGTTGGAGGCCTGACTCGAAGTGGTAGATGTTTTACCCCGGAGGAGTTAAGAAGAATTAAGGGGAAAGAAGTGGTCAACGTACCCGAAGAAATAAATAAACCCGTAACAGAAGAGGAGACTAATGAATTTTTGAAGTTGATGAAGCATAGTGAATATAGTGTGGTGGAACAACTCAAGAAGACCCCTGCTAAGATATCATTATTTTCTTTGATATTGAGTTCCGAGTCTCATCGGAAAGCTTTGCAAAAAGTGTTGAATGAGGCCTATGTACCCCAAGACATTAACATAGAGGCCATGGAGCATTTAGTAGGGAGAATACAGGCTTCAAATTATGTGTATTTTACAGAAGATGAAGTGGACCCTGATGGTACAGGGCACAATAAGCCATTAGACATCACAATACGATGTAAAGATGTTTTAATTGGAAAGGTATTAATTGATAATGGCTCTGCACTGAATGTGTTACCAAGGCACATGTTAAAAGAAATGCCCATTGATGCATCGCACATGAAGCCGAGTACAATGATGGCAAGGGCGTTTGATGGATCGCCAAGACCAATAGTGGGGACATTGGAAGTAGAATTATATGCGGGGCCACAAATATTCCTAGTGAAATTGCAAGTAATGGATATACATCCATCTTACAGTATACTACTAGGAAGGCCATGGATACATGCAGCTGGAGCAGTGGCCTCTTCACTACACCAATGTTTGAAATATATTATAAATGGAATGTTGATTACTGTCAAAGTGGAGGAAACAATTTCAATGATCAAGAATGTGGTTGTACCTTTTGTAGAAGCAAAGGACTGTAGAGAAGGGAATATTCATGCTTTCGAAATAGTGAATGCAGATTGGGTTCATGAGGGCACGATGGTAAAGAAACCGAGAATCCCAGAAGCAGCAAAGATGGCTGCCAAGTGTTTTTTAAGGAATGGGATTCCCTTTCAGTATGATCCCATAAGCGGAATGCTAGAGCGAATCAATATAATGAAATTGAAATGTGCGGATCAAAGGTTCGGATTGGGATATAAGCCAAAAAAGGAAGATTATAAGCGGGTTGCCCAAGCTACAAAAGAAGCAAGGATGGCAAAAATTGAGGGAAGGGAGTCAAAAGAAGAAGAGCTTGTCCTCCCACCACTCCAAGTATCTTTTCGTAGTTCAGTTGAGGAGATCAAGTCAGGCATAACCGATTTGCATATTGGCACTCTTGAATGCCAAGGAGAAGAGGCAAATTTTCCACAGATATCTATTCACGATGCAGAAAAGCTTCCCGCAAGGACTTTTGTGCGAAAATTAGTTGGAGGAAAGGTGCACCAGAATTGGAAGATGGAGCCTGCTCCTATTGTGTTTAAAAAGTAATTGCTTTTGTCTGATCATGTCCATGTTTTTAATTTATTTTGACCTTGACGGTAATCTAGCTCACGATGCCGCAAGGTTTTGCTTTATCAAATGAGCACTCTTTTTATAAGATCATGCATTTTTATCTATGACCTGTCATTTGCAAATACGCACTCTTACACGAACACACCTTACACTTTCAGAAGTGCTGAAAGTTCTAACCACTCACAAAACTATCACACTAAGAATAATTGGCCAAATTTCAATAGTGTCACTGTACTTGATGACGAAGAATGGGCAGAGGAAGATATAAAGGAGTTTGCTAAATTGGTGGAAAAGTCTGAAAAAACTTGGAAACCTTTTAGTGAAGAGCTTGAGACCATCAATTTAGGAACCGAGCAAGAGAAAAAGGAGTTAAAAATTTGTACCCTTATTACAACTGAAGAAAGAGGAAGATTGATCTCTCTTTTGCATGAATATGCAGATATTTTTGCCTGGACTTGTGCAGAAATGCTTGGTTTAGATACTGATATAGTCGTGCATAAAATCCCTTTAATAGAAGGAAGCATGCCAGTAAAACAGAAAAACAGAAGAATGCGGCCAGATATGCTCCTAAAAGTCAAAGCAGAGATACAAAAGCAATGGGATGCAGGGTTTCTAGAGGTCGTTCATTATCCTCAATGGGTAGCTAATATGGTTGTAGTCCCCAAGAAAGAAGGAAAGATTCGAGTGTGTGTGGATTATAGAGATTTGAACAAAGCAAGCCCAAAAGATGATTTTCCATTGCCTCACATAGATACCTTGGTGGATAATGCTGCTAAAAATGCCACATATTCATTCATGGATGGGTTTTCTGGTTATAATCAGATTAGGATGGCAGAAGAAGACAAAGAGAAAACCACCTTTACCACACCTTGGGGAACTTTCTGTTATAAAGTGATGCCATTTGGTTTGAAGAATGCTGGGGCTACATATCAGCGAGCGATGGTGGCTTTGTTCCACGATATGACACAACGAGAAGTTGAAGTCTATGTGGACGACATATTAGCTAAATCCAAGATCGATGAAGATCATGTGCAGATATTGAGGAAACTATTTGAGAGATTGCGAAAGTACCAGTTAAAGTTGAACCCTGCCAAATGCTCATTCGGAGTAAAGACAGGAAAATTGCTGGGTTTTATTGTGAGCAGTCAAGGAATAGAAGTTGATCCAGATAAAGCTAGGGCCATACAAGAAATGCCCGCGCCTAAAACTGAAAAAGAAGTGAGGAGTTTTCTCGGACGTTTGAATTATATAGCTCGTTTTATATCTCAGCTAACAGCAACGTGTGAACTGATTTTCCGCTTACTCGTAAAGAAAAATCCTGGAGTGTGGGATGCTAGTTGTCAAGAGGCCTTCAACAAGATAAAGAAGTATTTACAAAACCCTCCACTGTTAGTACCTCCAGTGCTAGGGAAACCATTGATCTTGTACTTAACGGACACAGAAACAGCCATGGGTTGTGTGTTGGGACAACATGATGAATCTGGAAGAAAGGAGCAAGCTATATACTACTTGAGTAAGAAGTTTAATGATTGTGAGTCTAGGTACCCCATGATTGAGAAGCTATGTTGTGCTTTGGTTTGGAGTGCGAAAAGACTCATGCAATATATGTTATACCACACCACGTGGCTAATTTCCAAGTTAGATCCACTTAAGTACATCTGTGAAAAGCCCTATTTATCCAGCAGGATAACGAGGTGGCAAGTGTTGGTAGCAGAATATGACATTGTTTTTATGACGAGGAAAGCCATAAAGGGCAGTGTAGTTGCCGACCATCTTGCGGATGATATGGGGGAAAATGAGTGGTGGACACTCTATTTTGATGGAGCAGTAAATGTATCAGGAAATGGGGTTGGAGCTGTAATAATTTCCCCAGATGGAAAGCAATACCCTTTCTCAGCAAGGTTGCAGTTCGAATGCATTAATAACACAGCCGAATATGAAGCATGTATCATTGGTTTAGAGGCTGCTTTAGAGCTCAAGATTAAGAAACTTGAAGTCTTCGGGGATTCCATGTTGATTATTTGCCAAGTGAAGGGAGAATGGCAAACTAAAGATGGAAAGCTGAAACCTTACCAAAACTACCTAGTAAAACTAGCTGGTGAGTTCGAAGAGGTCAAATTCACTCACATGAGTAGGGATAAAAATCAGTTCGCTGATGCTTTGGCAACTTTGGCTTCAATGGTACAAATTGTTGCTAGAGAAGAAATCCACCCAATCGACATCAAGGTTCGAAATCATCAAGCCCATTGTTGCACACTCGAAGAATCATCAGATGGGCAACCCTGGTATAGTGACATCAAAAGATTCATCCAACACCAAGAATACCCCCAAGACGCTTCTAAAGAAGATAAAGAGACTTTAAGGAGGATGGCCGCGAATTTCTACTTGGATGTTGAAATCTTATACAAGAGGTCATTCGATGGAACCTTAGGTGTTTAGATGAGAAGGAAATTGGGCAAGCTTTAAAAGAAGTTCACGAAGGAATTTGTGCAACCCATGCCAATGGTCATACAATGGCAAGACAAATGAAAAGATCTGGGTATTTTTGGCTGACCATGGAAAGAGACTGCGTGATTTATGTTAGAAAATATCATAAGTGTCAGATTCATGGTGATAAAATAAATGCACCTCCAAGAACTCTATTCAACATGTCCTCACCGTGACCATTTGACATGTGGGGATTAGATGTCATAGGACCAATTAACCCGAAGGCAAGTAATGGACATAGATTCATTTTGGTGGCAATTGATTACTTTACTAAATGGGTGGAAGCTAATTCCTATGCCCATGTAACGCAAAAGGTTGTCAAGAAGTTCATTGAAAGAGACTTGATTTATCGCTATGGTCTACCTGCAAGAATGGTGACTGATAATGCTCAGAACTTTAACGGAAAATTGATTGGCGAACTTTGCACCAAGTGGAAAATTAAGCATCTCAACTCCTCTCCTTATAGACCAAAGATGAATGGAGCCGTTGAAGCAGCTAATAAGAATCTTAAGAAAATCATCCAAAAGATGGTTGTTACTTACAAAGATTGGCATGAAATGCTACCATGCGCTTTGCACGCATATCGCACTACTGTGTGAACTTCCATAGGGGCAACCCCATATGCTTTAATATATGGAATGGAGGCAGTCACGCCTTTAGAACTGGAAATTCCATCACTAAGGATCTTGAAAGAGGCAGAGTTAGATGAATCAGAATGGGCAAGGGTGAGGTTTGAACAATTAAACTTAATTGATGAAAAAAGATTAGCAGCTATTTGCCATCACCAGTTATACCAAGGCATGATAGCAAAAGCTTACAACAAGAAGGTCAAGCCAAAGGTGTTCAAAAAGAGAGATTTGGTATTAAAGAAGATGTCAGTAGCAGAGGACCAGAGTAAATGGGCGCCAAATTATGAGGGACCATATGTAGTGAAGAAGGCTTTTTCTGGGGGAGCCTTAATTTTAACTAACATGGATGGAGAAGATCTGCCTAGACCTGTAAACTCTGATGTTGTGAAGAAATATTACGCTTAATGTATCACTCAGGACATCTAATGAAATTGAAATTTGGCCATGAATTTTTAGTGTATCCTCTTTTTCTGCATGATCCCAGGATTTCATAAAGATTTTTTGGCAGACCAAAGTCTAGTACAAAAATGAATGTCAACTTGGTGTTTATTTAATAAACGTGTTCTGGGAATTCAAAGGATTTCATTGAAAGGTGATCTCATACCACCAAAATCCACATAATAAGGCTAACCTCTTAGCCAAACAAATAATCAAAAAAATCAAAAACTTGTTTCGCATGGAAAAGCAAAGCTTGTTGATTCAGATTGCATGTTTTTGAAATGACGAAAGGCCATCTTTGATATACCGTCACAATGTCTCAAATATCCTTTGCAGTCCCTATTTGAGCCTAATAATCTTATTCTCTTGATAATTAACCCTGACAAGGATCATACCCTACACTGGGGGGCAAGTGCACAAAAAAATCTACAAAACAGTCCTCAATGACAAGTGACACCCGAAGAAAGCTAGGGGGCATAAACATAAAAAGGTTTTAGCACACCATAACAAATTAATTCAACATTTTGGTAATACTAAAAACCCAACATAGAAAGCCCAAACAAAATGTTGGGGGGCATGTCGTAAAAAAAAAGCCCAAACAAATATACTTTGGGAGCCTATCAAGTCAGCACGACGTCAGTGCCAAATTCCAATAAAAAAAAACAAACAAAATACTTGGGGGGTGTCGCACGTCCCCGCGCGGCGTCCCGGGAGGGATCCTGGCTCTCGCAGTGGAGTTGAGAAGGAGTCGCCACCTGGCTGTTGAGGGTCGCTAGGAACACCCGATTTGTACTGGTCTGCTCAGAGATTCAAGGGTAAGGGACTGGTTGCGTATAGGGAAGGTATTAGCACCCCTAATACGCTTTACCTGAGGTAAGCTGCATTGTCTATTTCGATGTGATTTAAAATGCTTCAATAAGTCGTATTTATTCACAAAAAAATGTTAAAATGAAAAAAGAAATCGATCACCGCTTAGAAAAAATCTTATGAATTTTATTGATGATTATCATTCCCACCGAATATTTTGGATAAACCCCTTAGAATTTATTTATCCAAACACCGAAAAGTAAATAATAACATACTATTCCCGCTGAATATTTTGGATAAGATTTATTTATCCAAACACCGAACAGTGAATAATAGCATACTATTTCCCCGAATATTTTGGGTATAAACCTTTAAGATTTATTGATCCGAATATTAGCAGTGAATAATAACTTCTCAAAAAAAGATTTTTATACTTTTGAAATATTAGTCAATACCCTTTTGATTTCAACAAAGAAAACCCATTTTTTATTTCATTTTATATTCCTTTTTTCCTTAACAAAACAACATAACATTGAATAAATAAAACACAAAACACACACCCACACAATCTATTTTTCATTCCTTTTTCATAACATTTTAAAAAAATAAAATACAACTCACACACACATTGTATTTTTCATTTCCTTTTCATTACATTTCACAAATAACAACTAAAATACAATAAATTCAAATAAAAACACATGAACATAAAGAAAAATACAAAAATGGCCCTCGGGAACAGTGCCATACACCAGGAACAGTGGCAGCAGCAATGGAGCACTGGTGGCGCGTCAGTCCACGCGCCACCACCACTGGCGGCGCGTAGTTCCACGCGCCGCCGGTGAACAGTAAAAACAGGGGGAAGCAGCGGTGGCTTTCCTTTCTCCTCTCACCGGTGGCGACTTCCAGGCAACCTGCAAACACAAACAAACTCACAAGCAACAGACAAGCATCAAACTTCAAATCTTTCCAGATCTGTTCTCGGCTCCCTCAGATTTCGGATCTGTTTCTTCTTCTTCTTGTTCCTCTTCTTCTTCTTCTTCTCTCTTCTTCTTTTCCTCGCCGGAGATGGCCTTCTGGTGACCTGCAAAACGAAGACAAACAAACACAAAACACAAACAAACAAAATCAACAAAATCAATGTTTCGGCTCCCTCTTCCCTCCTTTCAGATCTGCCATTTTTGGGTTCAAACCCGAAACACCATGACATTTCAGTTCATTATCTCCTTTCTTCAGATCTGCCATTTTCTTCTTGTTTTGGGCATCCCTTTTTTCTGCTTCAGGTGGCTGTTGGAGTTGTAGAGGAGAGGCAGGCTCGGTCGGAGAAGAGAGTGAGGCTGCTGTGGTGGCTGGATTCAGTGGAGATGGGGGCTGTCTTGTGGAGAGACGGGAGAGTGAGGATGTTGCAAGGGACGACTGGAGGCCGAGGAAGGGGTCGAAGATCATGGGTCGAGGCTTGGTGAGGAAGGAGAAGAAAGTGAGAGTCTCTGTCGGGCAAATGGTCGACGGCCGAGACGAGAGGAGAGTGGGGTCCGGCCCGGGAGAAGAGAATGAATGGGGAGAAAGGGGGCGGGGCCGCACTGCACCCTAAAAGGGTCAGGGCGGCTGCAGCTCTACAGTGAGAGAAAGAGGAGGGGGTTTAGGGTTTTTTAGGGTTTTAGGGTTTTTTTTTTAATGTGTAATTTTTTGGTCCCCCTTTCTTGTGGCCATGCACTCTATTTATAGAGTTTTCAAAAGGCAAAATTCCAAACACAACCCTCAGCTTGCGTGCTTGTTTCAATTTGATCCTTCATTTCCAATTTGTGCGATTTGACCCTGCATTGACTGTTAAATTCTCAATTTACTCAATTTTGCCCCTATAACAAGATATTTTGGATTTTTGTCTTTTTTCTATTTTTTTTCTTTTTCTTCTGAAACATAAAAATAAGTAGGTCAAAATTTGGGTAGCAACAGGGGGCATGTCAAGTCAGCACAATGTCAGTGCCAAATTCCAATGAAAAAGCCAAAACAAATACCAGGGGGGCACGTCAAGGTCAAAGCTCAAACCAATACTGGGGGGTATACTAGGTCACTATGAAAATCAATCATGAGGGCTAAGTGAAGTTCTAAGAGTAAGCACTAAGTGATCCTTAGTCTAAAAAAACCTTAAACACTTTTTGAGCCTACAAATATCATTTTTTCGTAGCCAGTAACCTAAGCCTACGTTACAAGCCTAATAAAGTCCTTTATGATCAAATACGAGTTATCTGGATTGATAAGCGATGCTTGTCCATTTGAAACAATCCTTACAAATGTTTTACAACCTGATCGAAACCTTCCTGACATACAAGACTTACAAATATCATTTTGCATTCTTGTCAAAGTCAACATAATACTTGACAATGAGATCACTTGAATTCTTTCGAGAACAAGCTTGTTAAACAAACATCAAAATGGTTTTTGTGCTTGGAATGACTTTGAAATTCCAAAAGTTCTACTTGAAAATAATTTTTGCAAATAACCATCCCTTTCCTGTAAATACTCAAACCTAAAACACTAGTGTGACATGGCCCAATTAGGGAAATCAAAATGGTTTTGTGCTTGGAATGACTTCAAAATTCCAAAAATCCCGCATGAAAATATTCTTTGCAAATAACCAACCCCTTCCTGCAAACACCTGAAACCCAAAACACTTTTGGGGCATGACCAAACAAGGGGGCAATCTAAAATGCAATTGAAGTTGGCTCCATTGTTTCCTTTTCAAAGAATCTGGATCAAACTCGGGGGGGCATGTTGATATGGAAAATTTATCATCCCTAGTGGTCAAAATCATAAGTTGCTGCTTGAATATGCAGAAGCGAGAAGCCGTCAAATCCAGAGGTCCAAATCCCGGAAAAGAAGGTCTGGAGGATGAAAGGGGACCTATATCTCTCAGGTAAGTATACATGCATCATCATGCATTGCATCCCCATTGAAAATCTAAAAAATATTCTGGAGGGGTCGTAATTTACGAACCTTCCTTCATTTTGTATGCACGCTTTTAAGCTCTTACCTCTTTGAGAATGCTTTTCAGCTTTATCTTTTTGCTAATTTTGGGTGACATCATACATTGCATCCCCATTTGAAAATCTAGAAAATATTTTGGAAGGATCGTAATTTACAAACCTTCATTCATTTTGTGCACGCCTCCAAGCTCTCACCCCTTTCACTTCCTTAAGCATGCTTTTCGACTTTATCTCTTTCCTAATTGGAGTGTCATCATGCATTGCATCTCCCCGCTGATGATCTAGAAAATGTTTAGAAGGGATTGTAATTTACAAACCTTCATCATTTTTTTGTGCGCCTTTGAGCCCTCATCATTTTCATTTTCCTAAGTGCACTTACGAGCCTTTCATTCAGCAGATAGAGCGTTTTTCAACCCTATCTCTTTCCTTATTTGAATGCGCTTTCCAGCCATCAACCAACTCAGATAGTACACTTTTAAGTCCTATCTCTTTCCAGAACTTGGTGAGCTTTCCAACCCTCGATCCATCAATAACATAGTGCGCTTTCCAGCCATATTTCCCCCATCTTCGAGTGCGTTTTCATACCCTCGACCATCCATCAAAATAGTGCGCTTTCAAGCCCTATTTCCCCCCATCTTCGAGTGCGTTTTCATACCCTCGACCATCGATTAAAAATAGTGCGCTTTCAAGCCCTATTTCCCCTCATCTTCGAGTGCGTTTTCATACCCTCGACCATCGATTAAAATAGTGCGCTTTCCAGCTCTATTTCCCCCCATCTTCGAGAGTGCGCTTTCAAGCCCTATTTCCCCTCATCTTCGAGTGCGTTTTCATACCCTCGACCATCAATCAAAATAGTGCGCTTTCAAGCCCTATTTCCCCTCATCTTCGAGTGCGTTTTCATACCCTCGACCATCCATCAAAATAGTGCGCTTTCAAGCCCTATTTCCCCCCATTTTCGAGTGCGTTTTCATACCCTCTACCATCGATTAAAATAGTGCGCTTTCAAGCCCTATTTCCCCTCATCTTTGAGTGCGTTTTCATACACTCGACCATCAATTAAAATAGTGCGCTTTCAAGCCCTATTTCCCCTCATCTTCGAGTGCGTTTTCAGACCCTCGACCATCATTTTCACCTGGGTAGGTCACCCATAACAATGAGACCACCTCCACCATTTTCACCTTGGTAGGTCACCCATAACAATGAGATCAGCTTCACCATTTTCATCTGGGTAGGTCACCCATTACAATGAGACCATTTTCCTGTATCATTCACGAACATCACAATCTTCCATCCTTTTTTAGTGTCCTTCTTAGGCCCCAATTCTTTGATAGTGCGCTTTCGAGCCCTATTTTACCATTCTTTTCTGAGTGCGCTTTATAGCCCTCATTCTCATTTTTGGATGGATCAACTATTTCTTGGTTTGGTACATCCACCATTCTTTTTCTTTACAACGCTTACTACCTAAAGTCTTTTCCAAAACTTTAGTCGTAAGCATTGTAAAGAGGGGGGCAACTGTCGTAACCCAATTTTTGGGTTACTCCCCAAAATAAAATAAAAATGACAAAAATAAAATACAAATGGTTTGGTGTTGTTAGAGAAAATTGTGGTGAAAATTTTGAATATTTTCTGAGCTGAATCATATCCCTGTTGCGCCCAAAAATGAAAAAATACAAATTCGAGGTAAACATTAAGTCAAAAATCATAATTATATTTTTTATAAGCCAAGTTGATTTAATCATGAGCTAATTCAAAATATTCTTATGTTTGAGAATTAATTTAGGGTCCAATTGAAGAATTTAATTAAGTGCAAGGACTTAATTATGCTTTAAATTGATCAAATTAATTTTATTGCGGGCTTAATTGACAAAAAGTCAAATTCTTGAATTTAATCCGGGTTCAATTTAGAAGATTGGAATTTTTGGAGACCCAATTGAATTTTTTCTAAGCTAATTGTGCAAAATTAAGGGTCAAATTGAAGACAATTGAGAATTTAATTCTCAATTGAGGGTCAAATTACACAAAACAAAAGGCAGGGATTAAAATAAAAAAGACGCAAAATTTAAGGATAACTTTGAATTTTTCACGGGGATATAATTGCACAAAATCATAAATTTAAAACTAATTAGGGGTGCAATTGAGCTGATTTAAAATTGAGGGACCAAATTGATTTTTTTCATCCCCTCCCGCATGCCTGCACTGTTCAGTCCACTAAACAGTGCAGGCACGCCACCTGCAAGCGCCACCTATAGGCCCATAGGCATGCGTTGCCTCAGAATCTCTGGTACCCTATTATTAGGCAAGCAGGAAATGTCCCTCGGCTGCATGCCATGAGCAACCAAAAGGGCTGCTTCTCCTCCTATAAATACTGCAGGCTGGAGACAAACCAAGGGAAAAAGGGGACGATCACGCAGAAAGACTTCAAAATTTTCCTCTTTGCTTTCTTCAATCATCAGGCCTTCGTTTATTTTCTTTTTAATTTTTTTTCTTTCCTCCTCTCCTATTTTCCATCTGTCCCGTTTGCTCTCTCTCTCTCCCCGATATGGCTCTTTCTCTCTCTAAAAAAACGACGCCAGCTCCTTCTTCTTCTCCGCTTGACAGCCCCGACGATGTGGCTCCTCTCCCCGACGACAAAGCAGCTCCTCCTCTCTCGTCAAGACAGCAGCCCAGCCATCTCCCCAGTCATCTCCCTTCTTCTCTGGCAACGAACAGTGAAGAAACAGAAGGTGAATGGCAACAAGAGGTCCAACCACCTTGGGCCACTAGCCATCGACTGATAACCACCCCGATCACCACCGTAAGACTCCCACGAGCCCAGGAAACCTCACCGTGACTTCAGATTCTTCTCAGGCGACGAGCAGCACGAGGTAACCGACGCAGCATCAACAGACCGGCGACTTCAGCCCCTTTTTCCGGCCACCACAGACCTCCATTTTCAAAACCACGATGACAGGAAGGATCACCTCGATCCCCTCTACACGACGGTATCCTCAGGTAATCCTCTCGTCGAAGTTGACCATTTTACTGTTCATAAACACTACTGTTCATTTTCTTCTTCGCGGTTTTGCTTTTTTTTTTTGGGTTCGGGCCGGGTTGACCCGAACCAGCCCACGAAAAAACTGGGCTTCCAGCCTATCTAGGCTGGAAGCCCAACCCAAATCGGGCTGGCTGACAGCCCACCAGGCTGACAGCCCAAATCGGGCTGGCTGACAGCCCACCAGGCTGACAGCCCAAATCGGGCTGGCTGACAGCCCACCAGGCTGACAGCCCAGCCCAAAAATAAATAAATAAATAAATAAATAAAAAATAAAAAAGATAAAAAAATAAATATAATAAAAAAATAAAAAATATATAAAAAAATATAAAAAATATAAAAATAAAAAAATAAAAAAAAAGATAAAAAAATAAATATAATAAAAAACGAAAAAGAAATAAAAGTAAAATAAAAAAATAAAAAAATAAAAAATAAAAAAAAAATCTTTTTTTTTTAAAAAAAAATACTTTGTTTTCTTGCATAAGGCCGGATTCCAAAGCTTTTCTCATTGTATTTTTTGTAAAAAATATGTTGCATATTTTTTTTTCCTTTTCATATTTTAAAATGAAAATTTGGACATTGTAACCGGTTTACAATTATCCATTGGAAGGCGGCCAAAATGTCAAAAATGATTTAATAATTATTTTGTTTTGACGGTGTAAATTTACATTGTAAAGTACACCCGCGGATGAAAAAGGATAATTTAATAATCATTTTGTTTTAGATTTCGTGGTGTAAATTTACATTGTAAAGTGCCCCATTTTTACTACGGTGTAAAATTACATTGTAAAGTACATCCGTAGGTAAGAAAAAGATCGTCAACTGCGGTGTAAATTTACATTGTAAAGTACATCGACAAAAAAATAATAATAAAAAAATTGTTTTTTTGAAAAATGCGGTGCAAAATTTCAACTTAGAAAAAACTATCAAACAACAATGCAGCTTACTTTAGGTAGGGTGCACTGGGGGTGATGCGTCTTCCCCTTGCACAACAAGTCTCCTTACCCTAGACTCTCGCAGACCAATTGGTTCCTAGTGACCTTAATAGTAGGTGGCGACTCCCGATAATTATAGTCATAATTTTTACGACTATAAAAACACCCCTATATTTTCACCGCGCGCCGTTGTCCCCCGAATCTAGGGGAATGGCGGGGCGCGAAGCGCGTCACAAAAAAATCGTCATCGCCACAATAATAAAACCACAAAAAATAAAAGCACTACCCTAACAAATAACATTAAATCAAAATAAACATATGTTTAACAATCCCAATCATTTATGCCATAAGGAGAATCATCAAATCAAACCAGACAATACAAAAAAATTGATGGAGTAATTTAACTTGGGTTTAAGCAAGCGGTTCAAGTTTCAATCAGCTGATTCACGTGCCATTAACTTTGTTATTGTAAATATATTTAATGATAATAAAAGTTTATTTATCATTAGTATTCATTAAATAATTAATTAATAAATTTAGAGTATAGATAAAATTTATTGGATGAAATTACTCTTTCACATAATGATACAGCCAGTTAAAAATCCTGCAACGCCCACTATCATTTCAATTTTCCCAAGCACACTGCTTCGCTATTAACTTGGGTTCAAAATAGATTTTCCTAGAGGGTGGTGTTTCTAGAAAGTTCTCGTACCTTTTATTACTCCATCAACAACAACAACAACAACAACAATAATAATAATAATAATAATAATAATAATAATAATAATAATAGTCGTCCCTAATCAAGCGGTTCAAGTTTATCATTCGTTCTTTCACATTATGATACAGCCTAAATTACCAGCGATGCTTGCAAAGCCCACTATCATTTCAATTGCCCGAAGAGCACTGATCCCCGCCTGAAATCAAAGATAACGAAGCATATGATTAGATATATTCCTAATGATATGATGAACAAGCAAATCCAGAAATCCAGAAATCCAGAAATTCTTATTAAATAGATCGTTCCAAAAATTGGAAATCTTAAACAATCTGGAGTATTTCTTCCTAACAGGATCGAAGTTGATGTCATTTTCGAAGATTATTTACCTCCGCGGGAGCTGCTAGTGCCGAGCTCCTGCTTTGACTTAGCAAAGTATAGTTATCACAGAAGGTGGCACCACGGTGGTGTTTGAACTTCTTACCACCGTAGCAATCACAGCAAATATCAAATTTGCTCTTTGCAGCATCAAAGAAACATTGAGAGCAACTGAAGTACGCTCCGGCCATGAACTTCTCGCAAGACATGCAGATTATAGCCCTTCCACTCTCCATGATGTAGAACAAGACTTTTGCTTCCTCAAAATCCAACCTTCCATTTTCGTCCATGTCCAGCCCTCTAAAGATTCTCTGATGATGAAAACCTTTAGCTTTTTCTTTCTTGAAATACTTCATGTATTCACGTCGGCTAATTTGCCCGTCTCTGTTCTTATCCATGGCGTCGAATTTATTTTTTAACAATTTCTTATCTTTTTCCGGCAGATGTTTGTAATAAGCTTCAGCAACCCGGCGAATCTCCTCCGTGGCCATGGATTTTTCTGTGGCCAATTTCTTATCCTTTGCGAACAGATGTTGGTAAGAAGCTCCAGCAGCCCGGCGAATCCCCTCCATTTATAATTATGCGTGAAATATTTAAGAGGAAGGAGATTTGAGAGGAGAATGGAAGAGGGAGCTTGGAACTACATCTGATTATAAAGCTCTCCAGTTCGACAGCGATTTACAGTACTGGAAAGTGACCCCACAATGAAGAAATATCAAATAATTGAAGTGAATTCGGTGTGGAACATCATTGTCTTCTAAATTCATCAATATATATATATTTTTTTTTAATTAACATTGATATCGGTAAGCTTGCGTTTATTTTAATTAATCTCACGAGTCTTGAAATTTTTGATAATATAAATCTCTAATGATCATCATATAAATAACCATATGAATCGAACTTGAAATCGTAAGAGAAACAAACCTTTTAATTTCAAACTCGTATCACTAGTATCTATAGATAGTTTCATTTAAATATTTGCTATTGTGGTACCTTTTGTATATTGTAAACGTAAAAGAAGTTATTTTTTACATTAATATTTATTTATTAATATATCTAAATAAAAAAAATTACAACGTTATTTCTCCCATTCCTACCAGCCATACACCCTTTTCTTTTTTCAAATTGAAGCCGCCACTCCGCTACTATGAGAAGTCCCCGCAAATTTGATTCCACCGTCCCCATGGCTTATGACCTGCCACTTAATTGTGAATTTGTGATAGATACCACAAGCGGCACGCCAGTTATAAACAAGGGGTGTTAATTCCCCAGTTTTTCGTCTGGATAGCCGATAAATTCTATTTCAGTTTAAAAAGGAAACAAATTGGAACATATTTTATCTCGGTCTGAATCTTAGATTGTTCAGAAAATTTCACTTTGGTTTTGTTTTGTTCGTTCTTAATTAATTTTACAGATTTTAAAATTAATTATTATATAAATCTTTAATGACTATTATATTAAGAATTTCAATCTAACATCACAAGAAAAATCAACTTTTTAATTTTAAATTCATTCCCCTAAATCACCTACGACATAGTTTCATTTAAATATTTGCTATTGGACGCGGTACCTTTTGTATATTGTAAACGTATTACAAGTTAATTTTTAAATTAATTTTTATGTATAAATATATTAAAATAATATTATTTCTTGGTAAATAAAAACCTTACAGCCTTGTTTTTCCCTGTCCTACTAGCCACCACCATACACGGATACACCCTTGGACGTCTACAAGATGGGGAAACATTGACGTCTACAATCATTAGCATTTGTCCGAGGAACATGACAAACTGATATCGTTTATGTTTTTTTATTGACTTTGACTTAGTCAGGCTCGGCTAAATTCATTAAGGGACTAATTCATTGAGTCAACCAAATTTAACAAAGTCAATATAAAAACAATAAATTAAATTGTGCAGAGTATGGCGTCTTTAATAATTCTTCCATCTCACACCCCCCATAAACGAAGAAATATAATAGAATTGAATTTGTCCAAGGAACATGACACCTTTTAAATGATATTACAAATTATAATGATAATGATGGAGTATTTGGTAAGTTATCATTTATAAAAATTATTGGTAGTAGTAGTAGAAATATTGACATCATAACAACAGCAATAATAATTATAATAATAATTTGGTTGATTTGTAAGGATAAATTTATGGTTTTAATATTTTATTTATCTTATGTTAACATTAACAAAAAAAATATGGTTTTAATTTTTTTAAAATATTTTATTATTATTTTTGTTGATTTCTAGGATAAATTTATTTTGAGGGTTTTTTTTCATCCAATATCAATCTATGATAATAAAACTACAAACAAATATTTACAATTTGGAAATATTGTTATTGTTTTTTTGAAGTGGTGTAATTATTTAAGGATAAAAACAATCAAGGTTTTATTTATCCTATATCAATCTACGATAATAGAACCTCAAATAAATATTTAAGGGTTGAAAATATATTTTTTTACTATTATTTTGAAATTGACTTATACAGATAAAACTCATTGAGTATTTTTTTTTTATCTCTTGTTCACATATGATATTAAAACAACAAACATAAAAATTAAAGCCAAGTTGCATCTGTCCAAGGAACATGACAAACTAGCCTTGATGGAGTTTTTGGTAAGTTGACAATCTTTACAAAACAATATTTTGTAAAGTCGTTATCCGCTACTTTATTATGACAGATACCACAAGTGGCAAGCCAGTTCTAATTTATAAATATCATTTACTACTCATGTGTCATAAAAAGTATTTTTTTTAAATAATTTGAATATCTAGATCAACTTATGTCCACCTCAATTAATCTCACGAGCTCTAAACTTTATTATCATATAAGTCGCCACTGGTCATTTATAAGTCTTTCGATCCGAGACCACAGAAAAACAAACCCTTTAAATCTCAAGTTTGTACCTGAGACACTTTGGGATAGTTTATTTTGTCATTTTCAACTCCTTTTCCTAAAACACTATAATTCACACAACCAAAAACAATTAGTTTTTCAATATTAAAATACAATTCACATAGACACCATATAACTAAGTTATAAATGAATATGTTAAGGCATTCAAATTTAAGTCAATCAATATAAAAATAATTTTAAATAAAATAAAATCATTTTGATTTAACTTGCAAGATATTATATTTATGTGTGTAAGTAATTTTTGAATTATTTAATTCCTGAAGAACTAAACCAATTTATCTAAAATTAAATGGTTTTATGGTGTCATTTGTTATAATTCTAATAATATTATTTTTGGAATTCACTGCCGGGCGTGTTTTTGGAATTTCTCTTTTGGATATCTAAGATAAATTTCATACATAAATTTTGCACACCCCAGCTAACTAGCTATTAGCTGTAAAGTAAATAGACGAGGACAATAACTCTTGAAAAAAAAAAGGAAAAATATAGTCTGCATAAAGATACAAAATCCACGCATTTAGTCCTTGAATTTAATTGGTATCGATAATCATTTTAAAATTAATTTTATTTATTTATTCCGTTTATTGTTTTTTATGTTATTTTTGTTAAAAAATAACTTTTAGGATATATCAAATTTAATATCAAGTAAACAAGAAATATACAAAGTCACAAGTAAAAAACACAGGTAAAAAAATTGAATCAAATTATTTATAGTAAAAAATATGAGCGGCTTATCTTGCACTTCACCACAGCCAAAACCAAGTTCATGGGGCTTATCTTTTCCTCAGATGGCGGCTAGAACCCAGCAACATAGATTCAGTTGGTTTTGGTGGTTTCAAATGTCGGTTTTGTCCAGGAGATGTTTTTGTGTTTCCAACTGGCCTAGTTCATTTTAAATTTCATGTTGCAAAGACTAATCCTGATGTAATCACCATTGCAAGTGTCGTCCTTTAGGTCTAATCCACCTATTAACCCTGATGTTCTCACCAAGGCGTTCCAATTGGGAAAGAATGTAGTGGGTACGAAACAAGTAAGAACAGAATGGTTAATTTTGTTCCGTTTCAGTCGAACAATTGAAACATTTTATACTAGTTAAAAAACAAGACAAATAATGTTGTTTTATCTCGGTTTGAATTCTGATCCATTCCAGATTTTTTATCCAAATACCACCTGAAATGTTCTGGATTTGTTCCGCCTATTTTTTTTGGCTAAATAGTATTTTTTTTAAATAATAAATAATTTTATAATATCAATCATATTTCTTAATTTGACTAATAAATTGAAATGGAATTTTACGAAGAGTCTCTTGATATATTTGTATATATTATGTTAAAATTTCAAAGCAATCAAAGAGTGTAATGACCTTGTGAGATTGATAATGATATTCTCATAATATTATACATGTTCATAATTTTGTTAAAAAAAATATTTTATTGTCTTTTTTAAATTAAATTACACAATTATAAATAATTTTATTTTTGTGTTTGAACTATTTTTTTTGAATTAATATATTTAATTGTGAAGATGGATCTTGAGTGTATTGTAAAGGATTTTAGGTATAATCATAAGGTTATGATTATGAAGTTCAGGACTTGGCACCTATTATTATAGATACCAAAAAACATAATGATCTGCGAGAGTCTAGATAAAGAACTAACTGTGCAAGGAAAAGACACATCACTCCTAGTTCATCCTACTTAAGATAAGTTACATTGTTTGTCAATTGTTTTTATAGGTCGTATTTTTATTTGTTGATCTCTCCTAAGATATGAGACATGTCTTCTTTCATGAAGTAGTCTTTATTTTATTGGGTTAAATCTTAACTAATCTAAGGCTCAAATTTAACAACGCATTTATTTTCTACTCTGTATCTTTAATACCTAAGGGTATATTTTATAGTGCATTTTTATTCCCTAAATATTAAAGTCTATAAGTAAATCCTAACCCTCTAAATATTAAATAAATAAGATAAATGTTGTGGGGTTTTTGATATTTTATCCGGACCCTAGTAGATAATTATAAATTGATTTTGATATCCATTTTGTATCTTAAAAACATGATAAAAATGTACATTTCAGTGATTTGCAGACTTTGGCAAACTTCAATCACATCCCCGGTTCAGTCATCAAAGCCATGACAACTCATCAAAACCTTTTAAATGATATTAAAACAACAAACATAAAAGTAAAGGCAAGTTGCATCTGTCCAACGAACATGACAGACTAGCCTTGATGGGGTTTTTGGTAAGTTGATAATCTTTACAAAACAATATTTTAATGTTGTTGTCCGAGTCACAATATTATCTGCTATTTTATTACGACAGATACCACAAGTGGCATGCCAGTTCTAATTTATAAATATTGTTTACTATTCATGTGTCGTAAAAAGTATTTTTATGTTATCTTTGATGTTCAGGTTAGCTTGCATGTATCTCAATTAATTTCACGAGCCTCTGAAATTAATGATCATGTAAGCATTTAATGATCATTATAAAATAAAATAATTTTGAATGAAGTTGTAAGATATTATATTTATTTGTGTGAGTGATTCTTGAATTATTTAATTCTTGAATGAAGTAAACTGATTTATCTAAGATTAATTAGTTTTATGATATTTTTTTATATAATTCCAATAATATTGTGTTTGGAATTCACCGCGGGTCATGTTTTTGGAATTTCATAATATTGTAAACGTAGTACAAGTTATTTTTTAAATTAATTTTTATTTATAAATAAATTAAAATAATATTATTTTTTTGTAAATAAAAACTCACAACCTTATTTCTCCCTGTCCTACTAGCCACCACCATACACGGATACACCCTTTTCTTTTTCAAGTTGAAGCCGCCTCTCTGGTAAGAGGTCCCCTCAAATTTGGGAGACAATATATTTTCTTTGATTCCACCGTCCCCAAGAATTATTTATTTGTCCTCAAACCCTTCTGTTCGATAGTGATTTATAGTACTCACAAAGGACCACACGAAAGAGAAAAGGAATATGACAAACTTGGGTCTATTTTTTATTTATTTACTTTGACTTAGTCAAGTTCGTCTAAATTCATTAAGTAAGGGACTAATACATTGAGTCATCAAAATTTAACAAATTCAATATAAAAAAATTAAATTTGCAGACTTTGGCGTCTTTAATAATCCTTCCATCATAAACGAAGAAATATAATAGAAATATTGACACAACAACAACAACAACAACAACAACAACAATAACAACAACAGTAATTATAATAATAATTTGGTGATTTGTAAGGATAAATCCCGCTGAAATTTTATTTATCTTATTTTAACATTAACAAACAATTATTATTATGTTATTTTTTTAAAAAAAAAGATCTTGTTATTATATTTGTTGATTTCTAGGATAAATTTATTTTAAGGGTTTTTTCATCTAATATCAATCTATGATTAGAAAACTACAAACAAATATTTACAATTTGGAAATATTGTTATTATTTTTTTGAAGTGGTCTAAACAATCAAGCCATGAAAAGCCAAGTTGCATTTGTCAAAGGAAAATGACATACTAGCCATGATGGAGTTTTTGGTAAGTTGGCAATCTTTACAAATCGTTATCTGAGATACAATATTATTTGCTACTTTATTATGACAGATATCACAAGTGGCCAGTTCTAATTTATAAATATCATCTACCACTCATGTGTCGTAAAAAATATATTTTTATTAACTTGGATGTCGGGGTCAGTTTCCACGCATCTTAACTAATCTCACGAGCCTTTGAAGTTAACGATCATATAAGCCTCCAATGATCGTTATATTAGCAATCACAGCTCTCTGTACCTGAGATTATAATTATTTTCATATCCAATCTTGTTTATTGTAATACATATGGCATAGTGGAAGAGTTGTAACTTGCAATTGTTGTGATTTGTTTATGATATAAAAGTATATTTTTGTTACTTTCAATGTTTATGTCATGATTATTCTGTGACCACCTATAATCTTCATTGTGGTTGGTATGATTGTAAGAGTTAACACACTATGATGATGTCATGTTCTACAATAACTATGCTATACCACACTATGTCAAAGCAAGTGTTTGATACAAAAAGCCTGTGTGAAGGTATTTATGTTTGAAAATGATATCAAGTTCCATCCCTGATGTATAGTGATGTATAGTGGCATGCTTGAAAGAAATACATGAGATAATATACTAATTGCTTAAAATTTCTAATTTTTTAAACAAATTAATATTTCTAAAAATGTTTCTTTAATTTTGGTGGATTTGATTTAAATTATATTTTTCTAACAAATTAATGTAGCGTTTAAAAGTTTTTTTCAAAATATTTATTATATTTTAATATTTTTGTATAAAACATAATTTAAAAAATATATTTTTTAATACTCTTGACTATACTTGTAACTCTAAATATTTTTTTTGCTTGAATTATTTTAGAAAATACGAGCTGATTAGCCCGCTTCGCTGGACATTTTTATCTATGTAGAAAATTAATTGATTTTATAAATATTGTATTTTGTTATTTTAATATTTAATTAGTATAATTGTAATTGATAAAATATGCTAAAAATGGTTTTTTTCAACCAAAATGTGATTGAATATTGGTATTGGTAAAAAACTTTTGATAAAATTTGTTAGAAAATTTGCTAAGAAGGCTAAATGATTTATAAGAAATTTGTTGTCACGGATACTCTGGTTAAAAAAACAAAACAACAAAAGAAACCCGGTTAAAAAAGAACAACTGAGTTGGACAGTAAAAAATCAAAAATACATGTGAAAAAAAGGTCACTGTTTCTTAAAAGAAACAAACAAAGGGTCTAAAATATAAATTTAAATTCAAAGCCAAAGTTTTTTTTATAAGATTTATTCATCATATTATTATATTAAATATCTTTAAGAATGCCGATATTAATTTTTTTTCAAGAAATTGTAGGTCATTTTTTTTTCTCTCTTTATATATTTGTAGGCGATAATATGAAATAAATATTAAACACATATACTTAGTCTCACATATTATATAGTGTGATCGAAATGGGAAGTGATTTTTATATTTTTTAATTATAGATAACCAAGGTAAATTTGTTAAAAAAAACAATATGAGTTGCCTTTTTTCCCCAGTAATATTCGATATGACACATTATAAATAAAAAATTGCAATATTTTTTAAAAAAGGAATATATATTTTGTGCGTGCTATAATTACTTATCTGCTGTCTAAAAAGAACAGTGTAGTCGAAACAGAAAGTGCCTAATATATTTTTTAATTGTATATAATCTAGGCAAATTTGTTAACCTTTTGTTTTTCTGAGTTGTATTTTTCCCCGGGTAATATTAGATTTTAAATATTAAAAATTCATTTTTTTTTCAAAAATACACTTCAACAAAAGAGCACAAAATTAAAATTCGAAGCCAATTTTTTTTTTATAAGATTTATTCTTCATATTATTATATTACATGTATTTAAGAATGCTGATATTAATTTTTTTCTTGCAAAAAATTCGAGGTCATTTTTTTTTATCTCTTTATATATTTTTAGGCGATAACATGCAATAAATATTAAAACATATAATAATGACTTGTCTGCTGTTTAAAAAGAACAGTGTAATCGAGACAAATGTGACCTGTATCGGTTTTTTAATTGTAGGTAACCTACGTAAATTTGTCTATTTTTTGTTCCTGAGTTGTCTTTTATCCCCAATAATATTAGATATAAAATGACTATTGCTATTATTGTAAAAACAATTAAAATTATAAAATTTTAACGGAAGAAAAAACACACAAAAACATTAACAACAGAGTAAGCAAGAAAAAAAAACTATTATTATTATTATTATTATTATTATTATTATTATTATTATTATTATTATTAAATGAAAGTGGCAGACATAAATCAAAGGAAAAAAAATAGATGGAAAATAAAATTATTAGGAAAAATGTAACAATTATTTGATAAGCATTACAAATTTAAACAGGGATTTAAATTATAAATCAAAAGTTGAAGGGCTGAAATTAAAATCACATTTATTATCAATTTCAATCCAAGGATAATATTGCAAAAATTCAAACCTGTGTACCGAATTTAATGTCGAATTTGAACCTAATCCGGAAGAACAAAAGTTGAAGGACCGAAGTGAAAGGTGCACATTTAATTAATTTCAACCGGAGGGACCACATTGCAGCAAAGTAAAACTAATGTAACAGAAGTGAAAGGTGCAGGAAAGGAAATTCAAAGTTGAGGGACCAAATTGAAAAGGGTGACAAACGGGGTCCTCGCCTGCACTGTTACGTGCAGGGGAGAGAGAGATATGTTGCCGCCGTCTTCAACCGGCCTCCGTCGCGTACACGGACATCGTGTGTAAAAACGCGCCGCACCGGGAGGACGACCAAGAGGAGGCGCACCGTATTAGACGCCGGTATCTCATTTCCGGACACCTTATCATACCGCACGCGCCACTTGAAAGGGGCGTCAGGGTGGAAATCGTCGTCCGCGTGAACCGCACGCGCCTGACAGATTTCGGAAAATATATAAATAATAATGGTTAGTTACCATTCTGTCCCTGCCCTTAAATAATCTATTTTGTCTTATTGGGGGTTAGAAACGTCTTTAGCCATTCCAAAAATATTAAAAAAATATAATGGGGTGCGGCGGGCCGGACTGGACCGGACCGTACGCGTGCAATTATGCCCGCACCCCTGATTCCAACCGTTATTTACCCCTCAGCCGACCACTATTTTGTCTTATTATCAGGGCTAAAATCGTTACTACACTGTTCATAGGCGGAAAAAACAAAAAAAAAATAGGGTGGACGAACTCGCGTGACACACGGACGAAAAAGCTCGCGTCCACAGTGTTTTTAGAGACAATGAACAGTAATGAACAGTAAATTCCGAATTCTTTTAGTTATTTGTTAATATTTTTTAAAAGGTGGTAACTTACAGGTACGGTGGAATAATAGAATAGATCATGTTTCCTTGGGCTTTGAGTCAGCTTGAAAAAGAAAAGGGTGTGTCTTGTGGCTTGTAGGAGCAAATGGAGAATGATGGGTTTATATTGTTCTTAAAAAACGTATATATGATATTAATATATGAAAAATAAAATATTATTGTTTATTTTTTTTAATAAGACTTTAGTTGACTTGGAAATATAAAAACAACCCAATATTTCGTAGATTAACCTGCTTCTCTATTTCGTGGGTATAAATACAGTTCAGATTTTTCTACAATGGCGACAGAGGCAGGTTCTTAGAGTTGATCCACTTCCATAGAAGTCCCTTTGGAATCTCGAAATTGTAGGGCAAAGCTATCCTCTTAATAATATGGAGGAGATTCGCCGCGCTGCTGCGGCTTATTATGAAAACCTGCCGGAGGAGAAGAAGAGATATGCCAGATTCATTTTCAGTGAAATGGACGAAAACGGCGACGGGCAAATTAACCTAAAAGAATTCATGGAGTATCATAACAAAGACACCAACTCGGCTCTTACTCATCCAAGCTTGTTTAGAGCGCTGGACAAGAACAGCAATGGAAGCTTGGATTTTGAGGAGGCAATGGTCTCGTACTACATCATGCAGAGTGGAAGAGCTCTATTCTGCAAATCTTGCAATACGTTCTTGACAGACGTATACTTCAGTTGCTTTCAATGTTTCACCAGTAATGATTCAACAGACAGCACCTATGAAATTTGCTGTGATTGCTATGGTGGTAAGAGGTTCACGCACCACGAAGATGCCATCTTCTGCGATAACTATTCCTTACTAAGTCAAAGCAGGAGCTTGGCACTAGCAGCTCCCGCAGAGGTAAATAAACTCCGATCCTGTTAGAAAGAAATACTTGAGATTGATTAAGATTTCCAGTTTTTGGAACGATCTATTACCTCTAATTATGTTTCTTTAATTTCTGGATTTGCTTGTTCATTGTCGCACGTCGCCGCGCGGCGTCCCAGGAGGGATCCTGGCTCTCGCGAATGGAGTTGAGAAGGAGTCGCCACCTGGCTGTTGAGGGTCGCTAGGAACACCCGATTTGTACTGGTCTGCTTAGAGATTCAAAGGTAGGGGACTGGTTGCGTAAAGGGAAGGTATTAGCACCCCTAGTACGCCTTACCTGAGGTAAGCTGCATTGTCTATTTCGATGTGATTTAAAATGCTTCAATAAGTCGTATTTATTCACAAAAAATGTTAAGATGAAAAAAAGAAATCGATCACCGCTTAGAAAAAATCTTATGAATTTTATTGATTATTATCATTCCTGCCGAATATTTTAGATATTAACCTCTTAGAATTTATTTATCCAAACACCGAAAAGTGAATAATAGCATACTATTCCGCCGGATATTTTGGATAAGATTTATTTATCCAAACACCGAACAGTGAATAATAGCATACTATTCCCCCGAATGTTTTGGATACTAACCCCTTAAGAGTTAATTATCCGAATACCAACAGTGAATAATAAATTTCTCAAAAGTAAGATTTTTATATTTTTGAAATATTAGCCAATACTCTTTTGATTTTTACAAAGAAAACACATTTTTTGTTTCATTTTATATTCCTTTCTTTTCTTTATCAAAACAAACATAAAATTGAATAAATAAAACACAACACACACACACACATTCTCTTTTCTTTCTTTTTCATTATATTTTACAAACAAAATACAACTCACACACACATTATCTTTTTCTCATTTTTCTCATTACATTTCTCAAATAATAATTAAAATACAATAAGTTCAAATAAAACACATAAACATAAAGACAAATACAAAAAGGGCTTCGTGAACAGGTGCTGAACAAAGTGGCAGCAGCGTGGGGAGGAGCTGGTGGCGCTGTCCGCCCACGCGCCACCAGCATGCTGGCGGCGCGTGGTCCCACGCGCCGCCGCAGATGAACAGTGACGGGGTAACAGGTCTGCCTCCTCTCTTCTTTCTCCTGCCGGCGGTGACTTCAACGGCGACCTGAAAAACAAAACAAAAAAACAAAGCAACACAATCAATAGCAGCTGGGCTGCTCTTCTCTTCTTTTCCAGATCTGGTCTTCTCCTTCTTCAGACGACTGTCGGAGAGGAGATGGAGAGAGTCACCGTGGATGGCAGCTGGGACTGTGTAGATCCTCCCTTTTCTTCTCTCCCATCGACGGTGGCCTTCAATGGCTACCTGCACAGCAAAAGAAACACCGAAAACAAACACAAACAAAACAGCTGAGTTCCTCTCTCCTCTCGGTCCGTTCTTCTTCTTCTGTTTTCCTTCGGTTTGTTCTTCCTCAATCTTCTTTCGGCTTCTTCAGGTGGCTGGACTGCCGTGGGTTAGATTGAGGGGAGGGAGCTGGTTGGAGCTGATGGCGGTTTCGGGGGCAGTGTAGATCTTCCCTTCTCCTCTCTCCCACCGGCGGTGATGTCATGGTAACCTGCGAAGAAAACACAAAACAAACAAAAAGAAATAACAACACACAAAAGCAATCCGTTCGTCCCCCTTCTGCAGATCTATTTTTTGGTTTTTTTTTAACGGTCAAGGTTGTCGATGGCCAGTCGTTCGACCGAGGGTCCAATCCGATGGGAAAGCCGGAGAAGGAGAACTGATGGAGGTTGAGAGAGCTGGAGAGTGTGGCTGCTGTGGTGGCCGGTCGGGGAGGAAGAGGAAAAAGAGATCGATGGGGCCGCTCCCTGCTCGGCGGGAGGATGAGAGTGTGTCTCGCTGGGTCGAAGGCAGGCTGGAAATGGCCGAGGTGGCCGGACGAGAGGAGAGTGTGAGCCGGTCTCGTGAAGGCAAGGGAAGAGAGGATAGTGAATGAGGGAGTGGGGGGTCGACTCGTGGTGTTGGTCGGAGAAGAAAGTGAGGGTGAAAGAGAAATGGGAGGGGCTGCATTTGCTACGCAAGAGGTGGGCGTGGCACTGCAGCCTCAAAAGGGAGAAAAAATTAGGGTTTTTGTGATTTTAGGGTTTTGGGTGTAAGTGAGGGTGTATTTTTTTTTCCCTTATTTCTTGTGGCCATGCACTCTATTTATAGAGTTTTCAAAGGCAAGATTCCAAACACGACCATCGCCTTGCGTGCTTGTTTCAATTTGATCCTTTATTTCCAATTTGTGCGATTTGACCCTGCATTGCCTGTTAAATTCCCAATTTATTCAATTTTGCCCCTGCAACAAGATATTTTTGGATTTTTGTCTTTTTTCTATTTTTTTCTTTTTCTTCCGAAACATAAAAAATAAGTTGGTCAAAATTTGGGTAGCAACAGATGCCCCCTCTTTACAATGCTTACGACTAAAGTCTTGTAAAAGACTTTAAATAGTAAGCGTTGTAAAGAAAAATAAAATGGTGGAGATGGTCTCATTATGATAGGTGACCTACCCAAATGAAAGAAGGGTCTCATTTTTCTGGGTGACCTTCCCGTATTAGCAGTTAGAAGGGTCTCATTTTTCTGGGTGACCTACCCGTGTTAGCAGTTAGAAGGGTCTCATTTTTTTGGGTGACCTACCCGTGTTAGAAGTTAGAAGGGTCTCATTTTTCTGGGTGACCTACTCGAGTTAGATTGTTAGAAGGGTCTCATTTTTCTGGGTGACCTACCCGTGTTAGAAGTTAGAAGGGTCTCATTTTTCTGGGTGACCTACCCGTGTTAGAATGTTAGAAGGGTCTCATTTTTCTGGGTGACCTACCCGAGTTAGTAGTTAGAAGGGTCTCATTTTTCTGGGTGACCTACCCGTGTTAGAAGTTAGAAGGGTCTCATTTTTCTGGGTGACCTACCCGTGTTAGAATGTTAGAAGGGTCTCATTTTTCTGGGTGACCTACCCGAGTTAGTAGTTAGAAGGGTCTCATTTTTACGGGTGACCTACCCGAGTTAGAAAGTTAGAAGGGTCTCATTTTTACGGGTGACCTACCCGGATGGAAGATGGAAAGGTCTCATTTTTACGGGTGACCTACCCGGTTGGAAGATGGAGGGGTCTCATTTTTACGGGTGACCTACCCGGATGGAAGATGGAAGGGTCTCATTTTTCTGGGTGACCTACCCGGATGGAAGATGGAGGGGTCTCATTTTTACGGGTGACCTACCCGGATGGAGGATTGGGTCTCATTTTTAAGGGTGACCTACCCGGATGGAGGATGGAAGGGTCTCATTTTTCTGGGTGACCTACCCGGATGGAAGATGGAAGGGTCTCATTTTTATGGGTGACCTACCCGGATGGAAGATGGAAGGGTCTCATTTTTACGGGTGACCTGCCTGGCTGGAAGATGGAGGGGTCTCATTTTTACGGGTGACCTACCCGGATGGAGGATTGGGTCTCATTTTTACAGGTGACCTACCCGACTGGAAGATGGAAGGGTCTCATTTTTCTGGGTGACCTACCCGGCTAGCTTGGTCTCATTTTACTGGGTGACCTACCCGGCTAGCATGGTCTCATTTTTCTGGGTGACCTACCCGAAAGGATGATGATGAAAAATGGGGTCTCATTATTATGGGTGACCTACCCAGATGAAAGCTGATGAAGATGGGGATGCAATGCATGATGATGCAGGGATACTTACCTGAGAAATATAGGTCCCCTTCCCTTGATGCTCCATTGTCGTAGGATGTCTTCGCCGAGTCTCCATAGCTTTGTTGTCATTCATTCATCAAGTCTCAAGCGCATTGCTTCTTCTGGCGTATCTGCGATGATCTCTGCTCTCAGTGCTTATCAAGTTTAACATTGCCCCCAAGTGTGGTGTTGCTTGATTTCTCGTGAAGGAGTGTAACAAGCCATCAACCTTCTTGGAATCTCTCAATATTGCATTGATGATCTTGGATTTGCGTGTGTTTGCTAACAATCATTGCAAAGCTTGCTAATGCCGACCTCATCTTCGGTTGTCGATCAGTTAATCAATTTCCTTCATCAATTGAATCATGTTTCTCTTGTAGTATGTCATCATCAACCTTCATGGAATTTTCAAGTCATCCATAAATGCATCCAAAACTCATCGGTGCATGCTCCATGCTATCATCAATAAATTTCTCTTAGCTTGTGAGAGGAGATGTAATGCTACCATCACCCATATTCATGTGATGAATCTCGCCTTGAACTGATGCAGCTATTCGGCCATGCAATCTGAAACTCCTCGTCATAGACTCAATTTCTTCTAAGCAAATCCTTATTGTCAGTGCAAACAATTATGATATTGTCATTAATGAAGTTTTTTTCTGTCTCCCATATTCATGCGGTGAACTGAACCTTGAGTCGACTAGCTTCGCAACAATTATCTCATGATCAACCTTTATGGCATGTATACTCTTCAACATTTATCAAAATGCAACCATGCAACAATATCTTTGGAGACAAACAAATCTGCGAGTAAGACGATATTTCTGAAATCTGAAGTTGCCCTTCAAATGCAATCTTATTCTCAATCACTGGTGAAGCTTATCACACCATCACTCTCTATTAAGCCATGTTGCCCTGAGTTGAATCCGTTGGTGCTCATTGATAAATTTCACTAAATCAATCCTTTGCTTATGCTTCTTTGCCCCCAAGCTGATATGAAATTATTTGCATTCCTATCAAGATCCACATTCTGGCCTCTAACTGTTGAGCATTCCGATCATAACCGAGAATTGTCAATGTCAAGGATTCTTCAAATCCGGTCAATATTTTCTCCATATCTTTCTTGTTCTAGAATTAAGTCACCGATTTCAAAGATCATTTGCCTCCCAAGACTAATCATTGCTATAAAATCAAAGAGATGTCATTTGTTGAAAATCAAATTCATTTGGTCAAATACCCAACACATGATATTCAATAAATGCAGACCTGAAAATATTTCGTATTTTGCAAACAGTAATTGACTCATTATGAGATTGAAATTGTCTTTTTATGGTTTTTGGGTTTCAATTCGAATCTCAGATTTTGGGGCATGTCCTTTGATGGTACATGATGAAGTGATGATTTGTGGTTTTCAAACATTTAGAGCTGAGTAAAAACTTGAAGTTCAGTTGAAAAAATTGTTTCATCTTTCAGTACTTACCTTATCAATATGCATAACAACATGCAATTTTTCATGAAATTATAACCCTTATGGAGAAACTCTAGCAAATTTTGAGAGCGCCACTTATCAATTAAAATTTCTTGCTTGATCAAGAAGGACTTTTACAAGCATGTAATGAGGCTATGGTTCATGGCTATAAAAGAAAGGGATATTCATAGGCTCAAAAAAGTGTTTAAGGGTTTCAAAGACCTAGGATCACCATCATCTAGTCATTAACTCCTTTTCTCTTATTGTCTTAGTAGAAGAGAACACATCGAAATACATTAATTATCTCCACATGATTCTTTAACAATCAAACAATGCTCTAAGAATCTCTACAACCATGTCATTCCTTTCATTGACAATTTTAAACTTAAAAGGGGGATTCTAAAACTCAAACCATCATTTGTCATCTAATGTTATTTCATCTCTTGTTGTACTCAATATAGTATAACAAAACAATTCTGCACAATCTTCATTTGATGGACAACTTATCTTGAAGACTCAAAATCTTATTAACACTTCTTCCCACATGAGGTTTGACCACAAATACTAACGGACATGGCATAGTTCAATATTCTCTTTTTTTCCTTTTTTCCTTTTTTCTCTTTTTTTTTCTCTTTTTTCTTTGAACTTGTCCTTGCCATTGACTCTTGGTTTTTGTCATGTCCTATCTCAATTTGATTGTCCCCAATGTTGGGTTTTCATCGTTAAACATCCTCCCTTCTATTGATTCTCATGTTGCCACTGCCTCCTCAAACTACAAATCTCTTATTCTCCCCCTACTCGTATTTGCCCCCGAAAGTGTGAGGGTGCGATCCATGCTCGGTGTTTTTTTCAAAAAAATATAATATCAGGCTCAAATTGGGATTAACAAGGGATACATATTTCAAGAATAGTGAAGGAAATAAACAAAGATGGCCTTTTGTCATTTCAAGCAAAATTGGTTTTAACTGATAAATTTTGACCTCGTCCAATGTAATGATTTGGACATGCAAGAGTCATGATTCACGGGTCCATAAATACCAAATCCATTACATGTCAATATGCATACTAATAAAGCTTAGTACTATGATGAGGTTCAAAAACTCGGTGTATAGGCTCAAAAATTATTCGGTCACCTGGTATTGGTCATCATGTCTTTTAACAAAAGTTGGGTCAATTTTGCAATCAAAATACTTTCAAAAATGAGAACTTCAAATTTTGCATGTTGGAGTTTGATCAAAATATTTTGTCCAAAATAGGAATGTCAAACATCTCTTGACTTCAAAACAACAAATAAGACAAGGAAAACACATGCTTCGATGAAAATGATGATTTATCCCAAAACAAAGTGATAGCGATGAAATTCCATGAGAAAGTTACTGACGATGCGACCCTTTTCTCAGACTCTCCAAACAAACATTTCTGCATTGCCACTGCTCATTGATCTCGCTCATGCTCGCGATAATTTATTGCTCGACACTCGTCGACGATAACATCCTCCACAAAGCTTAACTTGCCTCTTGCCGATTAATCTCTACACTTGATTACTCGAAATTCTTGTGATCTGTTCATATCTGTCCTCTGAATTATGTCGCAAAAGAAGACAGTTTTTTTTCTCCACCGCACTCCTCATTGGACATAAAAAATAGATCAAGCTAGGAAGCACTCTTGTCAGAACACCAAAGTGCGCAAATCATTAAAAAATTCATCATACACTGAAAAGACTCTTTTGGCAGAAATTTCGCTTCTTCGAGCAATGTAATCTTGCAGTGCACATACTTTGACTTCTCAGACACCGGATCAAATTCAACAAGATCATGTTATGTCTTCTCTCTCAAGATATTCATCTTCGCTTTAATGCACAAAATTGTGCTCAAAATGACATGGTCTTCTCGTGCATGGCGGCATAAAACTTTCTCGATTTGACAGATGCCGCAATAACTCCATCCGATCCGGAGAGAAATCAATTTGATACTTTAAACAGGCAGACAACTTCTTTCACTGATGCTTGCTTTCTGAAAATGGACTACTCGCACTCCTTCAAAAGAAAACATGAATTTCCACAATCCCCATTGATGATTGCACTAACACTCTTCGACTGATGCTTGCTTCCGAAAATGGACTACTCGCACTTCCTCAAAAGAAAACCTGAATTTCCACAATCCCCATTGATGATTGCACTAACACTCTCCAAATAATATCTGGGCATATGTCCCACTTGATTTCACTAGAGAGTAGAGAACTTTGTTGTGGGCTTGCAGAAGAAACATGAATGATGACTTTGTATCGGAACCGGTTCTTCTCAGCAATATCAAATGTCCAATGCTCTAGACTCTTCGGAGGATGACAAATTGAGGGACCCCTATTTCAAAACTATGGAGACGCATGTTGAAATGCATATGCATGTTTTTTGGGTTTTTTTTTTTTTTACAAACTTGCCCTTTAAAGAGCGACGCGTGCTTGTAATGACTGCATGCTAAACAAAAAATGTGATGATGCATGTTGAAATGTATATGCATGTTTCTTGTTTTTACGGGCTCGACCTCGAGGAAGGACGCGCGATCGTAATAATTACATGATAAACAAAAACAATGGGAATGCGTGCAGAAATGTACATGCATGCTGACTTGTTTTTACTCCTTCGAGAAATGACACGTGATCATAAAAATTACATGTTAAACAAAAACAATGAGAATGCGTGCTGAAATGTATATGCATGCTGACTCTTTTTTTTTTTTTTACTCCTTCGAGGAATGACATGTGATCATAAAAATTACATGATAAACAAAAACTTGTGAGAATGCATCTTGAAAAGCATATGATTTTTGCTCACCCGTTTAGGAGTGAAACTTGATTGTAACAATTACATGATACACAAAAACTATGGGAATGCATGTTAAAATGCATATGCAAAATTTTTTACAAACTCGTCTATGATATACAAAAACTATGGGAATGCATATAAAAATGCATATGCAATTTTTTTTTGGACAAAATCGTCTTTCAAGGAGTGACACATACTTGTGACAACTGTACGATACACAAAAACCTTAGGAATGCATATAAAAATGCATATGCAAATTTTTTGTTTTTTTTTTTTTTTTTGACAAACTCGTCCTTTGAGAAGTGACACATGCGTTTAACAATTGTATGATACACAAAAACTATGGGAATACATATAAAAATGCATATGCAATTTTTAACGAACTCGCCCTTCGGGGAGTGACACATGCTTGTGACAACTGTACGATACACCAAAAACCTTAGGAATGCATGTAAAAATGCATATGCAATTTTTTTTTTTTTTTTTTGACGAACTCGCCCTTCGGGGAGTGACACATGCTTGTGACAACTGTACGATACACCAAAAACCTTAGGAATGCATGTAAAAATGCATATGCAATTTTTTTTTTTTTTTGACAAACTCGTCCTTTGAGAAGTGACACATGCTTTTAACAATGGTATGATACACAAAAACTGTATTTCTGCTTAAACCCAACAATGCAAATTTCCTAAGCGATGATTACTATGTCACTTATTGAATTTACATTGCCTCGGGAAGAGTTTGCCTTAATGCAAAAATGTAATGAAGGTAGCACACACCCTAATGATTGGTTCTAATCTTTACACAACAAATGATGAGTTTGCTACATTGGACTCTAAACAAGGTCTCTTGCTGTCCCAGTGATCACCTTCATAAAGGCAATATGAGGTCTTAGCAGATAATGGGATGGTACGTATACCAATCACTACCGTCTAAGCTCTCAGCGAAGAGTTGGGGTTTACACAACAAATGATGAGTTTGCTACTTGTAGCTCTAAACAGGGTCTCTTGCTGTCCCAGTGATCACCTTCGTAAAGGCAATATGGGGTCTTAGCAGATAATTGATGGTACGTATACCAATCACTACCATCTAAGCTCTCAACGAAGAGTTGGGGTTTACACGACAAATGATGAGTTTGCTACTTTGGGCTCTATACAGGGTCTCTTGCTGTCCCAGTGATCACCTTCGTAAAGGCAATATGGGGTCTTAGCAGATAATGGGATGGTACGTATACCAATCACTACCATCTAAGCTCTCAGCGAAGAGTTGGGGTTTACACAAACTTCAACCTTGACTCAAGTCATAGGTAAGCTGTTAGTCCCCCACGTAACTTATAGTTGCAAACTACAATGATATAATTGAAATAAATTAACGCATGAACATATATACATATGCCCGAATTAAAAATGCAAAAGACTTGCTAAAAGTAAACACACAAAGAATTCAAACAAATTGACACAAATAAATCACATCAAAATATTCAAAGCTTAGTCCAATATTTTTCAGAAAAAATACCGTCCCCAGTGGAGTCGCCATTCTGTCGCACGTCGCCGCGCGGCGTCCCAGGAGGGATCCTGGCTCTCGCGAATGGAGTTGAGAAGGAGTCGCCACCTGGCTGTTGAGGGTCGCTAGGAACACCCGATTTGTACTCGAGTCCGCTTAGAGATTCAAAGGTAGGGGACCTGGTTGCGTAAAGGGAAGGTATTAGCACTCCCTAGTACGCCTTACCCGAGGTAAGTCTGCATTGTCTATTTCGATGTGATTTAAAATGCTTCAATAAGTCGTATTTATTCACAAAAATTGTTAAGATGAAAAAAAGAAATCGATCACCGCTTAGAAAAAATCTTATGAATTTTATTGATTATTATCATTCCTGCCGAATATTTTAGATATTAACCTCTTAGAATTTATTTATCCAAACACCGAAAAGTGAATAATAGCATACTATTCCCGGCGGATATTTTGGATAAGATTTATTTATCCAAACACCGAACAGTGAATAATAGCATACTATTCCCCCGAATGTTTTGGATACTAACCCCTTAAGAGTTAATTATCCGAATACCAACAGTGAATAATAAATTTCTCAAAAGTAAGATTTTTATATTTTTGAAATATTAGCCAATACTCTTTTGATTTTTACAAAGAAAACACATTTTTTGTTTCATTTTATATTCCTTTCTTTTCTTTATCAAAACAAACATAAAATTGAATAAATAAAACACAACACACACACACACATTCTCTTTTCTTTCTTTTTCATTATATTTTACAAACAAAATACAACTCACACACACATTATCTTTTTCTCATTTTTCTCATTACATTTCTCAAATAATAATTAAAATACAATAAGTTCAAATAAAACACATAAACATAAAGACAAATACAAAAAGGGCTTCAGGAACAGTGCCGGAACAGTGGCAGCAGTGCAGGGAGGACTGGTGGCGCGTCTGCCCACGCGCCACCGTTACTGGCGGCGCGTGGTCCCACGCGCCGCCGCAGATGAACAGTGACGGGGTAACAGGTCTGCCTCCTCTCTTCTTTCTCCTGCCGGCGGTGACTTCAACGGCGACCTGAAAAACAAAACAAAAAAACAAAGCAACACAATCAATAGCAGCTGGGCTGCTCTTCTCTTCTTTTCCAGATCTGGTCTTCTCCTTCTTCAGACGACTGTCGGAGAGGAGATGGAGAGAGTCACCGTGGATGGCAGCTGGGACTGTGTAGATCCTCCCTTTTCTTCTCTCCCATCGACGGTGGCCTTCAATGGCTACCTGCACAGCAAAAGAAACACCGAAAACAAACACAAACAAAACAGCTGAGTTCCTCTCTCCTCTCGGTCCGTTCTTCTTCTTCTTCTGTTTTCCTTCGGTTTGTTCTTCCTCAATCTTCTTTCGGCTTCTTCAGGTGGCTGGACTGCCGTGGGTTAGATTGAGGGGAGGGAGCTGGTCGGAGCTGATGGCGGTTTCGGGGGCAGTGTAGATCTTCCCTTCTCCTCTCTCCCACCGGCGGTGATGTCATGGTAACCTGCGAAGAAAACACAAAACAAACAAAAAGAAATAACAACACACAAAAGCAATCCGTTCGTCCCCCTTCTGCAGATCTATTTTTTGGTTTTTTTTTAACGGTCAAGGTTGTCGATGGCCAGTCGTTCGACCGAGGGTCCAATCCGATGGGAAAGCCGGAGAAGGAGAACTGATGGAGGTTGAGAGAGCTGGAGAGTGTGGCTGCTGTGGTGGCCGGTCAGGGAGGAAGAGGAAAAGAGATCGATGGGGCTGCTCTGTTCGGCGGGAGGATGAGAGTGTGTCTGCTGGGGCTGAAGGCAGGCTGGAAATGGCTGAGGTGGCTGGACAGAGGAGAGTGTGAGCTGGTCTGTGAAGGCAAGGGAAGAGAGGATAGTGAATGAGGGAGTGGGGGCTGACTGTGGTGTTGGTCGGAGAAGAAAGTGAGGGTGAAAGAGAAATGGGAGGGGCTGCAGCTGCTGCCAAGAGGTGGGCGGCGGCTGCAGCCCAAAAGGGAGAAAAATTAGGGTTTTTGTGATTTTAGGGTTTTGGGCGTAAGTGAGGGTGTATTTTTTTTTTCCTTATTTCTTGTGGCCATGCACTCTATTTATAGAGTTTTCAAAGGCAAGATTCCAAACACAGCCATCAGCTTGCGTGCTTGTTTCAATTTGATCCTTTATTTCCAATTTGTGCGATTTGACCCTGTATTGCCTGTTAAATTCCCAATTTATTCAATTTTGCCCCTGCAACAAGATATTTTTGGATTTTTGTCTTTTTTCTATTTTTTTCTTTTTCTTCCGAAACATAAAAAATAAGTTGGTCAAAATTTGGGTAGCAACATTCATCATTAGGAATATATCTAATCACATGCTTCGTTATCTTTGATTTCAGAAGCGAAGCGGTGTGCTTGGAAAAATTGAAATGATAGTGGGCGTTGCAGGATTTTTAACTAGCTGTACCATTATGTGAAAGAGTAATTTCATCCAATAAATTTTATCTTTACTCTAAATTTATTAATTAAATATTTAATGAATACTACTAATGATAAATAAGCTTCTATTATCATTGAATATATTTACATGAAGTTAATGACACGTGAATCAACTGATTGATAACAGTATATATACACTAACAAATGCTTGATTTTTATGTTTGTTGTTTTTAATTTCATAAGTGAACAAAATACATATATATAAAAAAAAACAATACTCAATGAGCGTTATCTGTATAAGTAAATTTCAAAATAATAGTAAAAAAATATTTTTTCATTTATATAGAGGTTCTATTACCGTAGATTGATATAGCAATATTTCCAAACTGTAAATATAAGTTTGTTGTTTTATTATCATAGATTGATATTGGATAAAATAAAAACCCTAAAAATAAATGTATCCTAGAAATCAACAAAAATAATAATGAAATCTTTTCAAAACAAAATTAAAATAATAATAATAACTGTTTGTTGATGTTAACATAAGATAAATAAAATTTCAGCGGGATTTATCCGTACAAATCAACCATATTATAATTATAATTATTATTGTTGTTGTTATTATGTCAATATTTCTACTACTACTAATAATTTTTAAAAATGATAACTTACCAAAAAACTCCATCATTATCATTATTAGTAATTTTATTGTTATTCCTACCCAATAATATCATTTAAAAGGTGTAAACTTACCAAAAAACTGCATCCTGGTGAGAATGAGTTATCATCTTCCTTGGACAAATTCAACTCGGCTTTTCATGGCTTTGATGCCTGAACCGGTTATATTTCTTCGTTTTTGGGGGTGTGAGATGGAAGAATTATTAAAGACGCCAAAGTCTCCACAATTTAATTTAATTTATTGTTTTTATATTGACTTAATTAAATTTCGATGACTCAATGTATTAGTCCATTACTTAATGAACTAAAACGATATCATTTTGATATTATAAAAATAGACCCAAATTGAATCCGTAATATGAGAACTAAACCAATGACTTGTATATTAACCTACATTTATATTTCTTGGATGTAAATATATGTTAGAATTGGAGCCGATTTGATGCGTTTCAAAGCACCCAAAAATAAATATAATTTAATTGTTATCAATTCCATAAAAAATCAATTTCTCTAAACTTTTTAACCTAAAGATAAAATTGATAAAATATGATTGTTGCTTATTAAATAACCCATGATTTTTTTTCATTATAACATACTTAAGTTATAAAATTAAAATCAAGTATATCAAAAGACACAGATTAAAAAAATTCAAAATCACTAACAAACCTTAAAATAAAAATCAAACTTTACTTCTTTATGAAAAGATTGTAAAACGCTACAATATACAAGCAAACTACACTACAAATACTAAAACAACAACAATACATTAACTTATAACAATAGTACAACACCAAACGTGCCACCATGAAAGTGCGCTACGTTTGGCACTAGCCAGACCAGGTTTTGGCGGGTCTAGTCAATGTTAGACCCAAAGATTGATGCAAATCTATTATTATTAATGCAAACTTCATGATCACATGGTTGCACAACTCATAATCAAGATTGAGATTTAATCCAAAAAAGTCAAAATAGGTTTGATAGGAGTGACACAATGAAAACTTGTCTCAAGACACCAACTAATACAAACCTTGTGGTCACGCAACCCACAACCAAGGATGAGATCTGATCCCAAAAAGCTGAAATAGGTCTGATAGGAGTGTGACATAATGGAAACCTGCCCCTGGGCACCAACACTATTGGAATTAGTATAATGACACCACGAAGCCAGATAATCTTTGATAAGTCGGATTCACTTCGTTCACGAACTACAGAATGTAAGAATTACTCTCACACATAAAACTGAAAGTTCAGAATTAATATTCATCAATGGCTACCGAAATTTAGGGTACAGTAGTTTAAATGGTTCTTGAAAAAATAACCCTAATGGACCCCTTATATGGACTTAAAAGAGGTCCACTCAAAATTGACCCAAAAGCCTAAGGTGGAAAGCCCATGACTTAATCAAAACAAGTCTTGGATCCTAGTTGAAAACAAAGTCTTAATTAAGCTCAAACAAGCCTTGGGCTGTAACTAACAAAATTAAATAAAGCCCATAAGACTTATTTATAGCCTTCCATCTAACCCATTAATCCCATGTTTCCAAGTTGTAGTAGGATTATTTTGGAGTCTCCTCTTGATACCCTAATGGTCCTTGCTGGTATTTCTGAGCTGGTTCGCATCATCCCAATATTATTGGAATTATATCAAATGACACCGCAAAACCAATAAATCTTAGATAAATTGGTTTAGTTCTTTCAAGAATTAAATAATGCAAAAATAACTTACACACATAAGATGAAAAATGAAAATGATATTATTCAATGACTACTAAATTTTAGGCTTACAAAAAGTTAAAATAATTTTAGAAAATAACCCAAATGGATCTAACATTGGGGACTAAATTGGCTCGCTTATAAAATTGACTCAAAACCAATACTTATAAGCCTAAAAAATTGATCCAAACAAACCTTAGATCTTAACTAAAAATAAAATATTAATTAAGTTCAAACAAACCTTGGGATATAGTTGAAATAATAAAAATAAAATTCATAATTTAAGTACCTATGTTGTAGTGAGAAAATAAGAAGAATGAAAACAATTAAATTTATGATAAAAGGCACATGTATAGCCTATAATGTCGTCCAATTATCCCAGAAACCAAGGGAGAAGTTGACACCCTTGTAGTTTCCAAGATAGAAAAGAATTCTAATTGTAGCCTTGTATTTATCTTCTTTTTTTAAGGAAAAGTTGATGCCTTTTAATTGTTTCTCTTTTCTACCAATTAATTGTCCTTCCACCACCTAGAAAAATAATCAAAGTTGCTGACAGATTGTCCTTACAAATCTAGGAAACCTTGTCGCCACCTTGTCCCCAATTAAGCATGAATTCTTTATTTCCTTTTGTTGTGTATTCTCCTCACTTGACATGAGGAGAAGTTGATATCGGTGTAGGTGTTGCTGTTATCGGAGAGAAGATGATTTGGTAAAGGAGGTTGAGTCATTGTTACTCACAACATGGGTGAGGTGGTGGTGGCTTGAGAAGCTGAAGTTGTGAAGGAGAAGAAAAAAATTGGGAGAAGACTGATTATAAGGGCAATTGGTTGGCGAGACCTGCTCTAGTGTGTAGTATGATTTGTCTATTTTAGTGGGGAGAAGAAACATTAAATGCCCATAATAAATAGCAATATGAGCAATTTTTTAAAGCAAAAGGTAGAAGATGAATAGTAATTAAATAACACATCATCTGTTTTTTTTTTTAAATGATGTTGTTTTGGTCTTAGTGTTCTATTATATGGATTTAGATAAAGTTCAATGTAATACTTCAATTTTTTATTATTTTTCATTGCACCTTTGATTGGCTTCAAACTTTTAACCTTATATAATGTTGCCTCTAATGAACTTCAACATCAGCCCTAAATTTCAATGTTTTTTCTCCTTTTGGTATTTGGTCTTCGATTTATGTAAATTAACTTTGAATTGAATATTAAACTTTCAATTTTTATATTTTGACCTTGAAAAAATCATTTCTTGCTTAGTAATAAAAAATACATGATGTTGTAGTATTTTCAAAAAAAATCTATATATATATATTCATAATTCTTGAATTTAATAATCAGTTTATTGAATCCATGGCAATTTAGCCAATATTTTAATAATCACTAAAATTCTAATTAATGAGAATTAAAGATCAATATTCTAGCATAAATATTGAACCAACAATAAGGAAAGTATTAAAATATCAAGAAATGAGTGGAAAATTCTTAGAATTATTCTAAATATTCACCAATTTTAATTGAGAGTATTTTTTCACCAAAATACAAGTTGTGGTAAACTCTTTCACCTTCCATAAAAACTGAACCCGGTCAAGGCACCTACATAGATCTTTTTCATAAGAATTCATTAGGGTACACAAGCCCATAATAAACTCAAAACTTCAAGTTCATTCACACTAATAACCAGTTAGGAACCCATCATTACCTTTAAACCACATAGTACAATTTATTTCAAGTAGAGTGCGCTAGGAGTATTAATATTGTTCCTATCTATAATCAATCTGTTAGAACTTGTAATTGTATTTTTCATTTTTTTTATTGTGTTACAATAATGGTGTATATATATACACTCCTACAAGACATTGTTGCATGGACAAGTTAATAGAAAAATACACAAACGGTAACCTGCAATCAACATAAAATAAAGAATACAACCCATACTGTTGTATTCTTCATATTACATAAAAAATGTTTCAACCCATACTTGCTGTTTTCTTCACACTCCCCCTCAAGATGGAGCATAGATATTTATCATGCCCATCTTGCTAATAGCATCATGAAATACTTTTCCTGAAACTGTCTTTGTAAGGATATCAGCTAACTGATCTTCGGACCGTACAAAAGGAAATTGTATAATTTTCCTATCAAGGTTCTCCTTTATAAAGTGTCGATCTACTTCGACGTGTTTGGTTCGATCATGTTGTACCGGATTGTGGGCAATTTCAATAGCCGCTTTATTATCACAGTGTAACTTCATAGACGTCCCATAATCTATTCCCAAATCCCGCAACACATGTTTTATCCATAATAATTCACACACACCATGAGCCATACCTCGGAATTCTGCTTCTGCACTTGATCTAGCGACCACTTTCTGCTTTTTACTTCTCCAAGTAACCAGATTGCCTTCTACAAACGTAAAGTAACCTGATGTCGATCTTCTATCAGTTTGGTTCCCTGCCCAATCCGAGTCTGTAAAACCTTCAATTGCGCGAGTCTCCTTCTTTGAAAATAATAGGCCTCTTCCTGGTGCACTCTTCAAATACCTTAAAATCCGATATACTGCGTTCATATGTTCTTCTCCTGGTGAGTGCATAAACTGGCTTACCACACTTACTGCATAGGCTATATCTGGCCGTGTATGTGATAAATATATCAGCTTCCCAACCAATCTTTGATAACAGCCTTTGTCCGCTGGCGTCTGATTCTTTGTTTCTCCTAACTTGTGATTCATTTCCATTGGTGTGTCGACTGGTTTACATGCAAGCATTCCAGTTTCTGTTAACAAATCTAACACATACTTTCGCTGTGATAGACATATCCCAGTTTTTGACCTTGAGACTTCAATCCCTAAGAAATACTTCAATTGTCCGAGATCCTTCATTTCAAATTTTGAAGCTAGGAATTGTTGGAGTGCTTTTCTTTCTTCTAGATCGTCTCCTGTTATAACCATATCATCCACATACATAATTAATGCTGTAATTTTTCCTTCTTTGTGTTTTATAAACAACGTGTGGTCCGAGTTGCTTTGCTTATACCCAAAATCCTTCATTGTAGATGAGAATCTTCCAAACCATGCCCGCGGTGACTGTTTCAAACCATATAATGCCTTCTTTAGTTTACAAACTTTATCTCTACTCGAGGGATTCTGTTTAGTTCCAGGTGGCTGATCCATGTAGACTTCTTCTTCAAGATCCCCATTTAGGAAAGCATTCTTGACATCAAATTATTGGAGGACCCAATCTCGATTAACTGCTAAGCATATGAGGATGCGAATAGTATTGATTTTTGCAACTGGAGCAAATGTTTCTTGATAATCTACCCCATATTTCTGCGTATACCCTTTCGCAACTAGTCTTGCTTTGTATTTGTTAATACTGCCATCCGCGTTGAGTTTTACAGTGAACACCCATCTGCACCCAACGGTCTTCTTCCCTTTTGGTAGTGGACATATCTCCCAAGTGTTATTCCTCTGGAGTGCCTCCATTTCTTCATTCATTGCCTTTGTCCATTTTTGATCTGCTAGTGCGTCCTATATGTTGCTAGGAATAGATACAGTAGATAATTGATTAACAGAAAACGCATACGATTTAGACAACCTATGGGGAGACACATAATTGCTGATAGGGTATTTAGTCTTAATATTTGGATCAGGTTCATATTGTTTCTTCGGAATTCCCCTATTTGATCTCTGTGGATATTTATGTGTTATATTTTCTATAGGAGCAGGAATTTCATTAGTTTCCTCAATTATATGGTTTGGATTTACCTGAGGACAAATATTCTGAGCAGAAATTTCATTAGTTTCATCAATTATATGGTTTGGATTTACCTGAGGACAAATATTCCAGTTTGATTCTTCGGCTAATGGTGTAGACATCTCTGGATACCAAGTGGGGTTGTTCTGATCTATGTAAATATCCAAATTAGTACCATCGTTAGAGTCCATACCATTTTGTCGTTGTCGTATTTCTTCTTTGAACGTGTCAAGTACCCCTCCATTTTCTTCTAATATAAACAGATCGTCGTCGTACTCTTCATTATGTCTCTCCCCCTAAAGAGATGACCCGGATGCTCCCCCTGAATAATAAGGCTCCAATTCATGGAACGAGGTATCTAGGGTAATATGTAATTTCGGGTGCAGCGGATCATAACACCTATATCCCTTCTGAAATTCTGAGTAACCAATGAAAACACACCTTTTTGCACACGGATCAAGTTTACTCCGTAGAACTTTTGGTATGTAGACATATACTGTGCATCCAAATACTCTGGGTTCAAGGTTTGGTAGATGAGGGACGGAGAGTAGAGATTCCATCTTTTGTTGAGGAGTGTGAAAATTGAGCACACTGGATGGAGTACGATTGATTAAATAGGCAGCCAATTTAACTGCTTCTCCCCAATAAAATTTAGGCATATTCATACCAAACAAGGATGCCCGAACGACTTCCATAATTTGCCGATTTTTTCGTTCAGCAAGCCCATTTTGCTGTGGAGTATAGGTGCAAGAAGTTTGATGTCGAATTCCATGATGACCCAGATATGTCCCAAGATTTTTATCCATAAATTCTGTACCATTGTCTGATTGAAATGTACGAATTGACCTCTGATATTGGCTTGTCACCATTTTATGAAATTCCTGAAAAGCTGTCCCTACCTCATTCTTATTTTTCAGAAGTGAGATCCAAGTCATTCGAGTGCATTCATCAATAAAAGTAACAAAATAGCGTGCACCAGAAAAAGATGGAATTTTTGCAGCCCCCAAACATTTGAGTGAATAATTACAAAAGGTTCAGAACTTTTACTCACACTTGGTAAATACGGGATACAGTGGCTTTTGGCCAATTCACAAGTGTCACATTTAAAGTCTGAACTACTTAAATCTGAAAACAAGTGTGGTCGTAATTTCTTCAGGTACCCAAATGATAGATGACCTAGCCTGCGATGCCATAACCAGATGAGTGCTTCTTTTTTGTCTTTACTCGTAGTTTGATGTGCCTGACTAAACCTTGACCCCCCCCTTCTCGGTTAATTCCAGATAATAAAGATGTCCCCGTCTAACACCATAGCCAAGAATCTTTCGGGTTAGAATGTCCTGAAAAACACAAAATAGAGGCCAAAAAATTACAGTACATGAGAGAGCAGATGTAATTTGGCTAACTGAAAGGAGATTGTATGCGAGGGACGGAACCACTAGAATTGTATCTAGGGTGAGGGATTTGGTCAGGGTTATAGACCCTTCTCCGGTAATAAGAGAAGGACTACCATTAGCCGTGTAAATAAATGACTGAGAGGAAGGTTTAGGAAATTTTAAATTACCAGAATCTCTAGTCATGTGGTCGGATGCACCTGTGTCAATAATCCAAGTATTATTTTTTGCAATATTAGATAATTCAGAATTTTTACCTAATATACCTGGATGAGCAACGTTTGCAGTTGGTTGTCGTGGTTCGACTTCCGTAATATTTGCCACATTCTTTTCGAAATTTTTTCGAGGTTTTTTCTTAAAATCCCACCACTCCGGATACCCAATTATTTCATAACACCTTTGTTTTGAGTGACCCAGTTCACCACAATGGGTGCAAACCAGCCCACCCGGTTTTTTAACATTGGGACTGCCCGGGTTAAAACTTGGGTTAAACCCATTCTTTCCATATTTTTCAGCCTCTCCCCCGGGTCCTCTCTCTCCCCCGGGTCCTCTCTCTCCCCATATTTTCCGATCTCTTTCATTTCCAGCCTCTCCCCCGTATCCTCCCCATATTTTCCGATCTCTGTCATGTCCAGCTCCCTTCTCCGATCTGTGGCTCCGTGTGAGCAACACGGTGCTCTCAGCTGAAACAGGGGAGCCATCATGGGTCCTGCCTCCCATGACCGTCTTCTGATGGTGTTCTCACCGGACACAGGCGTAAGCACTTTCGAGATCAAGCTTGGGGTCCTGCCGTAAGATCTCCCCACGAATATGTTCGAAGGCTGGGTCGAGGCCACTGAGGAAGATGTGAAGTCGGAGCCTTGCCATGGCCGAGTGAAGATGAAGTACGCCGTCCACTGTTCCGGCTTGGGAGGCAGTCCGACAATCAATTTCTTGAAAAATAGCCACCAGCTCATTGCAGTAAGTAGCCAAAGGTCTTCCATTTTGTTTTGTGTTGAATGATTTCTGATTTAGTTCAAAAATATAGGTTTCGTCAGCGCCGTCGTAGAAGGTGCGAGAGGCGGCCTCCTAGATTTCCCTCGCCGTGGGAAGACGAATAAATCTTCGCATCAGTGACGGGCTCATGGATTCAATAAGCCAGCTCTTTACGCGATGGTTTTCAGTGATTCAAATTTCCAATCTCGGGTCACCGGGTCCTGGTTTTTCAATGGCACCAGTCAAGTACCCAGCTTTATTTCGTGCCCCGATCCTCATCTCCATGAGTTGAGACCAGAGAGAAAAATTTGTTTCGTCTAGCAGAATACCAGTGGGGAAGGCAGAGTTATCTTGATTGACGACGATTGGGTGAGTGGGAGTTGACAGTGGTATGGTTGGGACTGGATTGGTTGGGACTGGAATGGTGGCATTGATTTCCATATTTGGTGGATTTTCTTGCGTTTCTGGTTGTTCCATTGGAAGGTGCTCCATTGGAAGGTGCTGGGGTTAAAGATGTTGAAAATCGTGGGTGTGGGATTTCTGGGTAAATTTTTTTTTCTGGGTAATGTGGGACTCTGAAGTTGTGATTTCTGGGTGATTTTTCTGGAAGGTAATTGCAGAGCAATTTTTGAGGTATGGAGATTTTGGTTGGGACTATGGTGAAACCAGGACTGTGGGATGAGATGAGATGGATTGTGGGATTGTAACAGAGTGGGATTTCGAAATTTCTGGGTTGTGATTGTTGATGAACCTGTTGAGAACAGGTACTGTGGGAATCAACCAAAGAAAATTGGTTTTACGGGTAGTGTAGAGAATAATACGATTCAAAACACTTTGACTTCAGAAATTCGATTTCAGAATTTCGATTTCAGAAGAAGAAGGTATGCTCTGATACCATGTTAGAACTTGTAATTGTATTTTTCATTTTTTTTTATTGTGTTACAATACAAGACATTGTTGCATGGACAAGTTAATAGAAAAATACACAAACGGTAACCTGCAATCAACATAAAATAAAGAATACAACCCATACTGTTGTATTCTTCATATTACATAAAAAATGTTTCAACCCATACTTGTTGTTTTCTTCACACAATCTCTTATCTTTATAATTTTGCAAGACCAGTATGCTCGATTTTTCAAGCTACCATAAGCTAAATAACTAGGTAACGACTCTTTATCCCCTCGATGATGCGCGTTAACGTGCAACAAACATAAAAAACAAAAACCCATTGCATTTAAACAAACAAAAGGCTTTAATAGAAAGCATGATGGACACTCAATATAAAGTATATTAATGAAAACATAATGGAAAAGGGAGAGGGTGTGCTCATTAAGCTACACCTCCTCATCAAAGTTAAAGCTTACCTTATCTTAAGATGTTGCCTTCTTTGTATCTTTCCTTGAATTGTGATGGTGTGCAGTGTGTCTGAGAATGTTTACAGATCTTGGTAACAATGGGTAATATTTTTTTTCAGTCTTTCTTCTCTCATCCTTTCATGGCCTTTTGCATGAGTTTTTAAAGGGCTATTAGGATCCTTTTAGAAGCATTGAGTTGAATTACTCACTCCTATTGATCTAAATATTTTTTTTTTCAAAAAATCAAATTGGGCTTGACCCAAAAAAATGGGTCGGCCCTGCCAAGTTGGGCTAAAGGACCAACTCTGCCAGACTTGGGCTAGGCCGAGAGCAGCCCAGCCCAAGAGTTAAGATTTGCCGTGATGAGAAGTAACACATGAACAGAAACATGGTCAATTGTGACGAGAAGGTCACCGGTAAATACTGATGGATTGAGGAAACCGGGGTGGTTCTTCCTGTTATGGTGGCATCGCAAATAGTGCCTTGTGGTGGCCGGGGAGGAGGACCTAAAGTTTGCAGCTGATACTATTACAACTTGTTCTACTTACGTTAGGTTTGCCGTGATTGTGGAAAGAGAGGGAGGGAGTTGCCGTGACTGTGGAGGAGAGAGGAGGCATTGACCGTGGAGAGAGAAAGGGAGGTAGTGGTCGTGGAGAGAGAGATCGGGTCGTGACTATGGAAAGAGAGAAAGATTGTCGACGATAAGAGGAAAGCAACGGCTACTCCTTACGCAATGGCCATGGTAGTTAATAAATGAAAGTTCATATCTGTTAAATGCATGAAACGCAAGTAACACCCAAAACAAAACACAACCAAAAGCATCAAATTTTTACTTCTCATAAACCGTGGGTCCCACCGCAATTAAAATTGTGGTTTTCTAATTACCAAACGGGTGCAAACTGTGTTTCCCTTAAAACGTTGTTTGCGCCGCGTTGCTAAAAGACATCTAATACATATTTTATAATTTATTTTTGTGAAAAAAGCGTAAATTTATGGAGAAATAATTCCTATAACTATTACATTTTCTTGCATCGATCCTACTATCATTTTTCAATTTATTTTTAAAAACAAAACCCTCTAAGATTTGTTATTTTATCGGTTGTCGACCTTTGATAATCAAACCAATAAAAAAGCACTACCCTAAAAAATAACAATAAATCAAAATAAACATATGTTTAGCAATCCCAATCATTTATGCCATATTGAGAATCATCAAATCAAACCAAACAATACAACAAAATTGTTCTAAAGGGTGGTGTTTCTAGAAAGTTCTCGCACCTTTCATTATGTCATCAATAACAATAACAGTCATCCCTAAGCAAGCACTTTAAGTTTCACCCTTTACAAAATTATACTAAAATTACAATGATAAAATTTATCATTCGTTCTTTCACATAATGATACTGCCTGTAGAAACAGCGAGGTTTGCAATGCTCGCTATCATTTCAATTTCCTCAACCACTCTTTTGTGTTCTGAAATCAAAGATAACGAAGCATATGATTAGATATATTCCTGATGATGAACAAGCAAATCCAGAAACTAAAGAAACATACTAAGAAATTGTTCCAAGAACTGGAAATTTTAAACAATCTCAAGTATTTCCTTCTAACAGGATCGCAGTTGATATCATTTTAGAAGATTATACCTCTTTGTAAGTTTGTAGTTTCTCTTTCATTACGTTTGCAGCTTTCTCTATCATATCAATTTCCTCAACCACACTGCTTTGATCCTGGAATCAAAGATAACGAAGCATACGATTAGATATATTCCTAATGATGAACAAGCAAATCCAGAAATTAAAGACCGCCAAAAATTGGAAATCTTAAACAATCTCGAGTATTTCTTCCTAACAGGATCGAAGTTGATATCATTTTCGAAGATCATTTACCTCTTTGGAAGCCTGTAATGCCAACCTCCTGCTTCGACTTAGTAAAGTATAGTTATCGCAGAAGATGGCACCACCGTGGTGCTTGAACTTCTTACCACCATAGCAATCACAACAAATTTCATAGGTGCTGACTGAATCACCTTTGAAGAAACATTGAGAGCAACTGAAGTATACGTCTGTCAAGAACGTATTACAAGACTTGCAAAATCGAGCTCTTCCAGTCTGCGTGATGTAGTACAAGACGATTACTTCCTCAAAATCCAAGCTTCCATTGTTGTTCTTGTCCAGCGCTCTAAACAAGCTTGGATGAGTAAGAGCCGTTTTCTTATCTTTGTCGAGATACTCCACGTATTCTTTTAGGTTAATCTGCCCGTCTCCGTTCTTGTCCATTGAACTGAAAATATATCTGGCATATCTCTTATTCGCCACCGGCAGGTTTTCATAATAAGCAGCAGCAGCGCGGCGAATCGCCTCCATATCTAATAAGAAGATAGCTCTGGCCTACAATTTCAAGACTCCAAAGGGACTTCAATGGATGTGGATCAACTCTAAGAACCTGCCTCTAGTCGCCATTGCTGAATGATCTGAACTATATTTATATCCAAGAAATTGAGATGCAGGTTGATCTACGAATTACTGGGTTAATTTCTATATTTCCGAGTCAACTCAAGTCTTTCTTAAAAAAAAAAAAAATTATTATTTTTCAAGTTGAAGCCGCCTCTCTGATTTGGAGACATATCTTTTCTTTGATTTCACGAATTATTTAATTGTCCAAAAACCCTCATGTATGATAGTATTATGGAACCATCTCACCTAAAAGCTCAATCTTGTTGGTGAGGCTCCATAATATAATTATCTATTATACTCTAACACCCCCTTCAAATGAAAGCTCTTTGGGCTTGAAACTTGCACAGACCCACATTGTCTTGTGTTTGATTTTTTTTATCAAATACAATAGGGGTGATGAGATTTGAACTCATGACCGCTGGGTCAACAAGATTCTGATATCATATTAAGGAACCATCTCACCTTAAAAGCTCAAGCTTGTAGGTGAGGTTCCATAATATAATTATATATTATACTCTAACAATAGTTACCACACGACGAAGAAATGTAACAGAATTGAAGTGAAGTAAACTTTGACGTCTTCAATCATTAGCATCTGTCCAAAAAAACTGTGGAGACTTTGGCATTTTTAATAATTCTTTTATCTCACACCCAAAAAACGAAGAAATATATTAGAATTGAAGTGAAGGAGGGTGTGGAAACTTTAACATCTTCAATAATTCCTCCATCTCACATCTCCGGTTCATGCATCAAAACCATGAAAAGCCAAGTTGCGTTTGTCCAAGGAACATGACAGACTAGCCATGATGGAGTTTTTGGCAAGTTGGCAATCTTTACAAAAAAAAAATATATTATCTGCAATTTTATACCACTATAAGAAAAAAAAAATATATTACTATATATATAAAAGGCGTGGGGAAAACACTGTATCCCCACGCCAATATATATATATATATATATATATATATATATATAGTCTTTTGGTATTTTTTTGGACAAAAATGATCCATATTTTATGAATTTGTGTTTTTAGATTTTATTTGTATTTTTGTCATTTTTTTTTGTACTTATCGTTTTGAAATTTTAATTTATGTCGGTTAAATTGTATTTTATTCCTAAAAATTTTATTATTATTTTCCGGTCCCAGAAAACACTGTAGCAATCTACAGTGTTTTCCTGCGCCATAATAATATATATTCTTTTGGTGTTTTTGTTCTTTTTGGACAAAAATAATCCATATTTTATGTATTTGTGTTTTTAGATTTTGTTTTTATTTTTTTCATTTATTTTTGGTACTTATCGTTCTGAAATTTTAATTTATGTCGGTTACATTGTATTTTATTTTTAAATTTTTTATTGTTATTTTCTGTTCCCAAAAAGCACTGTAGCAATCTAAAGTGTTTTTCCTGCGCCATGATAAAATGATATATATATATATATATATATATATATATATATATATATATATATATATATTATTAACTACACAATAAAACACGTCCCGGTTTTACTGTGCTAATCCACAGTAACATCCACTATTAATATATATTTTCGTGAAAGACAAACGGTTGTTGAGGTAGCCGAGATGGTCTAAAGAGCGTCAGATTAAGGTCCTCTCCGAGGACATGGGTTCGAATCCCACTCTCAACACATTTCTTTTTAGCGAATCCACATTAAAAATAAATTTAATATATATTTTCGAGAAAGATGAACGAATGTTGAGGTGACCGAGCGGGTTTATGAGGCGGGAGACAAAAATTTCCTTCGAGAGGTTAGGGGTTAAGTCCCACTCTTGACAGATTTCTATTTTACTTAAAAATATGATTAATTTTTTTAATGATGATGATAATTTTCTTGCTTTTTTAATGATGATGATAATTTTATGTTTGTTATTTCTTTGAAACCTATTAAACAGATAAATATATATCGATTTAAAATTCATATATTTTATAGAAAACTTGCACTTCACAGGAATTCTGCACAAATTTATTATTTTGACTAAAAATATATTATAAAAAAATTATTAATATTTTTTTTATTGAAAAAAATATGGTACCGCCCGCAACGAGGAGCGGGGCATTGGCTAGTATATATATATATATATATCATTTACGCCTCATGTGCTGTAAAAGTTATTTTTTATTAATTTAGATGTTCGGGTAATTTGTATATGTTTTGATTAATTTTATGGACTATAGAGTTATGAATATAAACTTCTAGTGATTATTATATTAGCAACCACAGGTCTCAAACCTGAAACCGTAGGAAAACAGACCATAGTATCAACTTTTGTTGTTGTTTCTGGGATCATTGGACGACATTGTAGGCCACCATTCTTCATATTTTCTCATTGCGTCATAGGGAATTAAATTATGAATCTTATTTTTACTACTTTAACCATAGTCCAAGACTTGTTTGAATTTAATTAATATTTTATTTTTAATTAAGATCTAAGGCTTGTTTGGATCAATTTTTTAAGCTTATTAGTAATGCTTTTGAGTCAATTTTATAAGCTAGCCAATTTAGTGCCTAGTGTTAGATCCATTTGGATTATTTTAAAAAATTATTTAAACTTTTTGTAGGCCTAAACTTCACTAGTCATTGTATATTATCATTTTGATTTTTAAGCTTACGTGTGTGAGCAATTTTTGCATTATTCAATAATTTCTCCATCTCACACCCCATAAATAAATAAATATATTAACTAAAAAAATAAAACTTGTGCCACATTTACTGAGCACTTTTTTACTATTTACACAGACTCAGTTCATTATTCATTGTGACAGTAAAATTATCATTTTATCCTCAAGACCGAAATTTTTTAGGCCCCGGGACCTGGGGTATTTTTGAATTTTCCAAGGGATATAAATGGTATTTTGAATTCTCTAATAGAAACAGTTTGGAATAGTTTATTTTGCCATTTTCAACTCCTTTTTCTAAAGCACTATAATTCACACAGTCATAAACAATTAGTTTTTAAGCACCAAAATACAATTCACAAAGAAACCATATAACTAAGTTATGAATGAATATGTTAAGGCATTCAAATTTAACTAAATAAATATAAAAAATAAATTCAAATAAAATAAAATCATTTTGAATTAACTTGAGAGATATTATATTTATGTTAAGCCTTTAAAACTCATCATTGTTGTTTTGAAACATGTCAAAATATATTATTGAAGTGAATTTGGGTGTGGAACATTATTGTGTTCTAAACTCATTTAAATATATATTTTTTAATTAACGTGGTGTTGAGGATAACTTGTATATACCTTAATTAATCATATGGATCCTGAATTTAATTATCATGTAAGTCTCCACTAATCTTTATATTACCAATCAGTGGACTCTAACCTGAAATTACAGGAAAAACATTTTTTTAGTTTTAAACTTGGATCACTACATCACCTACTAGTATATTATTTAATTTAAATATTTGCTATTGGACATGGGAACTTTTGTGAATTGATTTTTATTTATAAATATATTAAAATAATATTATTTTTTGTAAAAGAAAAAACACCTTACAACCTTATTTCTCCCAGTCCCACTAGCCCACTAGCCATTCACGGATACACCCTTTTCTTTTTCAAGTTGAAGCCGCATCCTGTGAATAGAATTGAAGTGATGGAGGGTGTGGAAACTTTGACATCTTCAATAATTCCTCCATCTCACATCCCCGGTTCATGCATCAAAGCCATGAAAAGCCAAGTTGCGTTTGTCCAAGGAACATGACAGACTAGCCATGATGGAGTTTTTGGCAAGTTGGCTATCTTTACAAAAAAAATAATATTATCTGCAATTTTATACCACAATAAAATATAGTCATGTGTTGTAAAAGTTATTTTTTATTAATTTAGATGTTCAGGTAATTTGTATGTGTTTTGATTAATTTTATGAACTATAGAGTTATTATAAACTTCTAGTGATTATTATATTAGTAAAGGAAAACAGACCATAGTATCAACTTTTGTTGTTGTTTCTGGGATCAGTGGACGACATTGTAGGCCACCATTCTTCATATTTTCTCATTGCATCATAGGGAATTAAATTATAAATTTTATTTTTACTACTTTAACCATAGTCCAAGACTTGTTTGAATTTAATTAATACTTTATTTTTAATTAAGATCTAAGGCTTGTTTGGATCAATTTTTTAAGCTTATTAGTATTGTTTTTGAGTCAATTTTATAAGCTAGCCAATTTAGTGCCTAGTGTTAGATCCATTTGGTTTATTTTTAAAAATTATTTAAACTTTTTGTAGGCCTAAACTTCACTAGTCATTGAATATTATCATTTTGATTCTTAAACTTACGTGTGTGAGCGATTTTTGCATTATTCAATAATTTCTCCATCTCACACCCCATAAATAAGTAAAATATATATTAACTAAAAAATAAAACTTGTGCTACATTTACTGAGCGCTTTTTTACTGTTTACACAGACTCAGTTCATTATTCATTGTGACAGTAAAATTATCATTTTACCCTCAAGACCGAAAATTTTAGCCCCCGGGACCTGGGGTATTTTTGAATTTTCCAAGGGATATAAATGGTATTTTTAGATTTGTTGCACAGTAAAACGATGTAATTAGCCCCCCTAAATGACAAAATCAGACACCTGGAATCAGAGGTATTTTTGAATTTTCACCCCCGTTTTTTTGTAGATATCGTTGGGTACAGCGGTATAGGGGTAATTGACCAATTTTTTAATATTTCTTTATCCATAACACTGCAAACGCATGGCATAGACGCGCCAGCAGTGTTCCATCCGCACGCGTCATTAAGGTGGCGTGTGAGGCGTCTTCTGATGGTTAAAACAGGCCTTCCGTTGCGTCAGAATAATCCATTGGGTTCTAAATTTAATTTTCATGTAAATCTCCAATTACTTTTCTATTAGCAATCACAGGACTATAAAACTTAAGATCACAAAAAGAGCAACCTTCTAGTTTCAAACTCGTCTAGTTGATGGTTTCATTTAAATATTTGCTATTGTACATGGGACCTTTTTTATATTGTAGACGTAGTAGAAGTTATTGTTTAAAAGAAAAAACACCTTACAACCTTATTTCTCCCTGTCCTACTAGCCACCAGCCATTCACGGATACACCCTTTTCTTTTTCAAGTTGAAGCCGCCTCTCTGATTTGGAGACAATATCTTTTCTTTGATCCCACGAATTATTTAATTTGTCCACCAACCCTTCTGTTTGATAGGGACCACACGACGAAGAAATGTAACATGCAGAATTGAAGTGAAGTAAACTTTGACGTCTTCAATCATTAGCATCTGTCCAAGGAATATGACAAACTCGGGTCTATTTTTATTGATGAAAAAACTAAATCACGTGGCGTTTCCACTGTAGCAATACTCATAGGATTGGAACAGTGAAATTATTATTTTTTCCGTTTGTGTGCTGTCAGTTAAGCCTTGAAGTCAGGGGTATTTTCTATTTTTTCTATTACCATACACATTCTAATAACCGAAATAACCACGAATAAGACAAAATACAAGAAAAAACAGCGGAGTGCCCGGTAATTACCCAATTTATGTGCACAGTTCAATAATGGTTTTAACCCCTAATAAGACAAAATAGAGGGCTTGGCTGGGGGCTATTTTCGGGTTTTCACATTTAAAAAAATATTTAACTACGCATATAGCCTTAGAAAAGACAAAATAGAAGAAATAGAGGCATGGGTGTTTAGGTAATTCGCCTTTGTTTTTAAATATTTAATTTGGATTACTCTGTAGCGCGTCACTTGAGGATTCGAACCTTTTTGAGCGCATGCTCTTGTTCGACAACGCGTGCGGGGGATATCGGTCATCAAAAATGTTTGTCTGACTTATCACCAAATGCGCCGCTATGTCTTCTGTATCACGGCGATGCGTGTGTCATCGACCGGTGGCCCGATAAGTGACGGTGGCCGGTTGAAATTGGATCTATGCATTTCTCTCCTGCATACTAAATTACACGTAAATCCCTTTTGTTTATGATTATTTCATAGTAGTCCCTTCTCTTTGAATTATGCGTTCTGGTCTTTATTGTTATGATATAAGTTTTGATTTGTTCCAATTGTGTCATTCAAGTCAAATTAATTCTAGAATTCGTTTACATTTAAGTCCTTATTCTTTTATTTTTTTCGGTTTGGTTTGAAATCTCTTAGTATTTTCGGTCTAGAAGCTTTTATTTGTTCAATTTTATCCTTAGATTAAAATTGGTTATATGTTTTATTTTCATTTCGAACATTATTTACCTCTAAGTAAGTTTGTACTATCTCTTGCATTCCTTTTGCAGCTATCGCTATCACATCAATTTCCTTAAACACACTGCTTTGCTCCTGGAATCAAAGATAACGAAGCATGCGATTAGATATATTCCTAATGATGAACAAGCAAGTCCAGAAATTAAAGACCCATAATTAGAGGTAGTAAATCGTTCCAAAAATTGGAAATCTTAAACAATCTCGAGTATTTCTTCCTAACACGATCGAAGTTGATATCATTTTCGAAGATTATTAACCTTTTTGGAAGCTTGTACTGCCAACCTCCTGCTTCGACTTAGTAAAGTATAGTTATCGCAGAAGATGGCACCATCGTGGTGCTCGAACTTCTTACCACCATAGCAATCACAGCAAATATCGAAGGTGCTGACTGAATCACCTTTGAAGAAACATTGAGAGCAACTGAAGTATACGTCTGTCAAGAACGTATTACAAGACTTGCAAAATAGAGCTCTTCCACTCTGCGTGATGTAGTACAAGACGATTACTTCCTCAAAATCCAAGCTTCCATTGTTGTTCTTGTCCAGCGCTCTAAACAAGCTTGGATGAGCAAGAGCCGTTTTGTTATCTTTGTCGAGATACTCCACGTATTCTTTTAGGTTAATCTGCCCGTCTCCGTTTTTGTCCATTGAACTGAAAATATATCTGGCATATCTCTTATTCGCCACCGGCAGGTTTTCATAATAAGCCGCAGCAGCGCGGCGAATCTCCTCCATATTTAATAAGAAGATAGCTCTGGCCTACAATTTCAAGACTCCAAAGGGACTTCAATGGATGTGGATCAACTCTAAGAACCTGCCTCTAGTCGCCATTGCTGAATGATCTGAACTATATTTATATCCAAGAAATTGAGATGCAGGTTAATGTACGAATTACTGGGTTAATTTTATATTTCTGAGTCAACTCAAGTCTTTCTTAAAAGAAAAAAAAAAGAACCTGCCTCTAGTCGCCATTGCTGAATGATCTGAACTATATTATTTTTCAAGTTGAAGCCGCCTCTCTGATTTGGAGAAAATATTTTTTATTTCATTCCACGAATTATTTATTTGTCCAGAAACCCTTCTGTTTTATAGGGACCACACGACGAAGAAATGTAACAGAAATGAATTCCTTGATTCAAGGAAACTGAATTCCATTTGAAAGTGAGTCAAAGTAATTAACTTTCCGGTCAAACAAGGCCTTGACAATCACCCGCAGGAAAGTGTTTTCCTTTCTTTATCAAAAGGAAAACACTTTCCACCAATTGATAAAACACATAACACCTCTGTGTCAAATTTCAAAACCTGCTTTCCGAATACCAAAAACCCAAATAAAAAACCCTAACTCTTCTCTTCCTTAGCCCTCTCTCTCAACTCAATCGAGCTCTCTCAAGTCCCAACTCAATCAATCAATATTCTCTCAACTCAACCTTCCTAACTCTTCCTCGGAATCATCTTCGTCAGTCCTCAGCTCGTCAGAGTCAGACTCATCTTCCTCAATCCTCACCTCAACAATGCAGTCTCAGACTCCTCAGTCCTCACTCCTCAGGTCAGTACCTTTCCTTCTGATTTTCTCTTTACTTTCTGTTGATTCAAACACCCCGTTAATAGAAGATAAACTCTCTTCCAAATCGATTGATTTGCAACCATTTTGCTGAATTTAGCGTTATGGCCAAATATGTAAAATGGAAATCACCCCAATAAGGTATCTCCCCTCTCCATCATTTTATTTGTGTTTTAATGATTAAAAATATGATAAAGAGGTGGAAAGAATTACTCTGATAATTGCATGACAGAGGGTGGATACTGTGTAGTGCGTACAGAGGGCATGATACAAATACAGATGCATTTAGTTTAATGTTTTGGAATTTTGCCAGATCTTGACAGTTTTGCAGATTGAAAAACAAAGTAGAGAAAACTGTATGTTTTCTTTAATTTGTCACATGGGTGCGAAAGAAATTGAATTGTATGTGAAAAAGTCTTCCTGCAAGATTTCAAAACAACACTTGTGTGATCAATTGTTGAGAGATTGGGGAAGAATTAGGAGCAAGAATAAGTTTTAACCTTCCATCCTTTCTCCTTGTTATTTTGTGTAAAATGCATTTCAATCCCTCAGTTTGATTTCCCCCAGCCAAATAGACAGCTTCTATACGTGGTTATTTATATAGTGTTATGGTTTATGCTTCATGAATGTAAATTGAATTACAGTGCTTCTGGCACCTTGGAGTTCAACTATTGATATTTGTGTTGCTTCTTGTATCTCTACATTCTTTCTGTTCTTCCATATAATTTTTCTGGAAGCATTTTTCTGGTTGTTGGTCTCTTTGGGTTACTGAAATATTGAATGATAGTATTTTAAGAACAATTGAAAAACAACAGAAGGACTATGTGAACATGTTACCATATGGAAACACTATGCAAAGGGATACAAATTTCTCTGCAATATGCAAATTTGACAATGTAATCGAGGCCTAATAAATAAATATAACACTTGTGTAAATTTGGTATAGATAAAACTAGAATACATTAATCTATCCTGATTTTGGGTTATGTAATGACATTTTCTGCTTTGGTTTTCTTATTATCTTGGCTAATGTTTTTGTAAGATGTGTCTTTGTTATGTCAAGTTTCACTGCTACCTATTATGAATTTGTGGCTCTCAAATCAAATTCCCCTTCTTTTATAGGGTGAATCCCTTTACTGGCCCCTTTTCCTGATTTCAGAAATTAGGTATGTGGCAGAATTGTTTTTGAAAATCTATGGTTGCATCTCACAACCTATGATATATGATTAAATTACTGTTCACACAACCTGTCATTTGGTGTTGGAACCAAAACTTAGTGCTCTTTGGTGGTTTGTTGCCAATCAAGTGTAGACAAGATCCTTTGATGTTTCACTAAAAATATAAAAATTCTATTATAGGCTGAACTAGTGCTTAAACTCAACAATCTCCATGTTTATAACTAACAAATCAAAATAGAATTGAATTGAACCTAGCCATGAACTCGATCGTGTGTTGTGTTGTCGCATATGAGGTGATTTTCGAAACTTATGTTTATTGAATTATTCGATAATGACATTATTTTTAAGAATTAAAATGATTGATCTTATTGATCATTGTGAACTTATGAATTGCATTCTGTCAGCTTCTTTGAACATAATTTATTGTATTGATTTTGTAAGTATTTTATATGCTTTTCTTAATATTTTGTATCCCTACATTTTTAGGTTTTGTTATCAGAAAACTACACTTTCATGTTATGGATAGTAAAATAATTAATGCAGTATGCATGGGAGCAGCTGTAACTGTGATAGCTACAGGGGTAACTATTATTGAAGAAGAAAGAAATAGAATTGATATACCAAGAGAACCACGTGTAAATGCAATTGCTCAACGAGAATTCGATATTGACAACATTTTGAATCGAGGTGATCGACATTGCGTTGAACAAATTCGTATAAAACCTATTGTATTATATAGATTGTGTGATGTTCTCACAAGTCGTAACCTATTACGATCAACTCAAAATGTGTTTATTAGGGAGCAAGTAATTGTGTTCTTACAAATTGTAGGCCAAAACCAAAGATTTCGGGTTATTAGTGGTATATATTATAGGTCTGTTGAAACTATCCATCGTTACTTTAGAATTGTTTAAAAGCAATTCTAAAGTTATACAACCACCTTATTAAAGATCTAGAGGATACAGTTCCAGCAGAGATAATGAATAATAGAAGATTCTATCCTTATTTTAAGGTATGAAAACAATACCAATATTTTTATGAATTAATTAATTACATTAAGAAGAAAAGGTTATAAATTATTTTTTCATGTTTATATAGGATTGTATGGGAGCAATTGATGGTACCCATGTTCCTGCAAATGTTCCTGTTAAGATTCAAGGAAAGTTTCGAGGACGAAAAGAAGGAACAACACAAAATGTTTTAGCAGCTATAACTTTTGATTTGAAGTTTATATATGTTTTAGCTAGCTGGGAAGGAAGTGCCCATGATTCACGGGTTTTAGGTGATGCATTATCAAGATCTAATGGCTTTAAAATTCCAGAAGGTATATAATAAAGTATGTATTATATGCATAAACATATAAAATGTCTTATTACATAAAGATAGTAATAGGTTTGTTTTTTTAATTTGTAGGGAAATATTATCTTAGTGATGCTAGTTACGGTATTTGAAAAGGAATCATTTCTCCTTTTCGTGGAGTTCGATATCACTTGAATGAGTTTACAGAACTTTCACCAGAAAATGAAAAGGAGCTATTTAATCTTCGACACTCTTCATTGAGAACCGCGATTGAGCGAGGGTTTGGTATTTTGAAGAGTCGTTTTAGATCAATTGATGGAAAATCTTTTTGATCTTATGAAACACAAGTAGATGTTGTTCTTGCATGTTGTATTATTCATAATCACATAATAGGGGTTGATCCTTATGACTTTCTTATGGAAGAAATATGTCCAGATAGTGAACCAATTAGACGAACAATCAACTTCAGTCAACGAGAGGAAAGGGAAGAGAATAGGGAGTGGATATCAAAAAGAGAAATGATTGCCTCAACCATGTGGAATGATTATAACAATCAAAGAAACTAGTAATTGAGTGTTAATTATATGTGTTTGTTTTTATTATGTCTTGCTTGAGTTTTTATATGAAATTTATTAAATCAAAATATTATATGATTTTATTTTGTATAAATTTGTAATTTTTTTTTGTAGAAATGAGTTTCACAAAGAATGAGAAATGCAAGGGCAAGCACTTCACATGGTCTAAGCCTATGTCTCACATGTTGCTTGAGATATTAGCTAAGGAGGCACTTAAAGGAAGCAAACCTTCTTCCACCTTTAAAGCAGAATCTTTTGTTAAGGTGGCTACAGAAATCAGTCAAAAGTTCAATGTGCAATGCGAGCCTAAACATGTGGAAATCATCTCAAGACTGTGAAAAAAGAATGGGGAAAAATAACCAAGCTTAAAAATAAAAGTGGTTTTGGCTGGGATGATTGTTTGAAGATGATTACAGTTTCCAAAGAATTATATGATGAAGAAGTAAAGGTATGATAAATATTATACTCTTTGTAATTTTTATATTTACTTTTGTTTCTAAAATGTTATACAATGAACTAAAAAAGTTGCATATTCTATATTTTATGAACAGGCACATCCCAATCATGACAAGTATCTCAACAAAAAACTTGATATGTATGAGATAATGACAATTGTTGTTGGAAAAGACATGGCAACCGGAAATTATGCCAAATCATATGTTGATGTCAACTTGGAAGAGAACACTGAAGAGCAATCAAATTCAATTGAAAATGAAGGGGAATATGAAGAAACTTCAAAGGGAAAAGGGACATCTTCCTCTAGTAAATAAAAGAGGCAACATAGAAAGAGAAACCACATGTATGAAGATGATGGTGTTGAAAAGTTGTCTAAACAGATTGGAGATGTAGCATTTGCAATTCAAAGTCTCAGCAAAAATCAACTTGATGTTAATGCGTTGTATGCGGAAGTGATGAAAGTTGAAGGCTTTGATGAGATAACTCTTGACGATGCATTTGATAATTTGGTCCAAAATGAAATGTTGGCAAAAGCATTTATGGCAAAAAATGCTAATTTGAGGAAAATTTGGGTTCAAAACTTTCTGACCCAACACTACTACAACCCTGCTTGCTAAGATGGTTTGAATATGTTCAAAATTTGGGTTCAGACTATGTTTGTTGTTTGACAAGTATGTTTACTTGTTTAATTCGGTTCTAGCATATTTATGTTTGTAATTTGAACTAATATGTATATATATGACATCGAAACGTAATATTTATGCATGACTATGTTTGATGTTAGGTATAAATATTTATTTCTTGATGTTTATTTGATAAATATTAAAGGGATAATTGCCTTTACCCATAAAAAAAATATTTATCCAAAATACCCATCAAAATATTTGTGTATCTATTTATCTTTTAAAAAATACTTCATACCAAAAAAAAAACCCAAATATATAACTCTTAACATAAACTAATTTGGCTTTCTTCATATGAAAAAAAAACTTATTTTAAGCTTTTAAAATTGAAAAAAAAAATATATTAATAAATTTTACTTAAAAAATATTTCACAAGCTTATTTCTCTATAATATGATATGGCATATATTGTTATATTTTATAAAATAAGCTATGTATGAATATAGGATATAATAAAAAAATTCATCATTATACTTTTTAGATTTCATTTTTTTATTTGAAGTGATTAAATATTTTATATTACATATTTTATATATATTAGATAAACTTGAAAAAAAAATTAATTTATTAATAAATTATTTTCCAGTTCATTTTCCATAACACAAACAAATACTGGAAAGTGTTTTCCAGTTTATTTTCCATAACATTGTCAAACATCGGAATTCACTTTCCCCGGAATTCACTTTCCAAAAGGAAACCACTTTCCTGCAAACAAACTGAGCCGAAGTGAAGTAAACTTTGACGTCTTCAATCATTAGCATCTGTCGAAGGAACATGACAAACTCGTGTCTTTTTTTATATTATCTGTTGCAGACAGTAAGAGATTGATGAAGAAGATGTTTTATTAAGCTGTAGCCGTGGCTATTAATAGCCTTACACCATGATAAAGATTGAATAACAAAACCCACAATTTTACAGGAAACCAAACGTGGTCAAACAAAGCAAATTACGTGTCCCTCAAACAGTGGAGGAATTATTCAACATGACTAAAAATAATCCTAAGACTTAGGAACAAGCTGGAATATTTCAACATTTTATCATCCTCCCTTAAACTGAATTCTATCAGTTTATACTTGGAGATTCGCACACGCCCAGTAACCTTCGCATCTTCAGAAAAACATCAAGCTTCAACAGCTTTGTTAAGATATCAACGACTTGTTCTGTTGTAGAACATGTGATCAGTTCCACTGAACCATCCTTAACCAGTTCGCGAAGAAAATGAAACCTGATATCTATATGTTTACTGCGGCCATGCATTACAGGATTCTTTGAAAGTTTGATTGCTGAGATATTGTCACAATAAACTTTTGTTGGAGTGTGTTGTGTCTGATTTAGGCTCTTCAAGATTCTGTTTATCCATACGACTTGACATGCACTTGAGGCTGCTGCTATGAATTCTGCTTCGGTGGTGGATAAGGAGACAACTGGTTGTTTCTTTGATGACCAAGAAATAGCTCCTGAGCCCATAAAAAAAACATAACCCGAAGTGCTTCTTCTATCATCTTGGTCACCAGCATAGTCGCTGTCCGTGTATCCAAAAAACTCTGTATTATTTCCTCCCTTCTTGTAGAATATCCCGAAATTGGTTGTACCTTTGATATATCTCAAGATCCGTTTGGCTGCTAATAAGTGGCTTTCAGTAGGACTTTCCATATATCGACTGATCAAGCTGACAATAAACATCAAATCTGGACGCGTAGCAGTTAAATACATGAGGCTCCCCACTATTTATTTATAGAGAGTACTGTCAACTTTAACGCCACCCTCATCTTTTGTAAGCTTAAAACCAGGAACTACAGGATTGTGTACTAAGTTGCACTGATCCATTTTGAATCTCTCCAGAATTTCTTGTGCATATTTACGTTGACTAATAAATATGCCATCCGTTCGCTGTTGTACTTCAATACCAAGAAAAAATCTCATTCTACCAAGATCAGTCATGTCAAAAGCAGTCATCATAGAATTCTTAAATTGTGCAAACAACATGTGATCGTTACCGGTAAAAATGAGATCGTCAACGTAAAGGCACACAATTAAGATTTTACCTCCACCAGCAGTCTTAATAAACAAGGTGTGCTCGTATGGGCAGTTTGTGAACCCTTCTTCCATGAAATAAGTCTCAATCCGACTGTACCAGGCTCGCGGTGCTTGTTTGAGTCCATATAACGCTTTCTTGAGTCGATAGACTTTGGATTCGTGTCCCTTTTGTTCATAGCCAGGGGGCTGATCAACAAAAACTTCCTCATTAATTTCCCCATGCAAGAAGGCGGACTTGACGTCAAGTTGGTAGATCACCCAATTATTCTGCGCGGCAAGTGCAATTACAATTCGGATAGTATCCATACGGGCAACCGGTGCAAAAACTTCAGCATAATCAATCCCATATTGCTGACAGTAACCTTTGGCAACTAGCCTTGCCTTGTATTTGTCCACTTCCCCATTCTCATTGATTTTAGTCTTAAAGATCCATTTGACTCCTATACTTTTTCCTCCGATTGGTAATTCCGTGAGCTCCCATGTGTCATTCCTTTCTATGGCCTGCATTTCTTGATCCATGGCACTCCATTTTTCTGACTTCACTGCTTCCTCATAGGTCATAGGATCACTGTCACCAAGCATAGCTAAAAACATTGTATTTCCAGGCTCCTCGTCAGAAAATCCTTGTCCCATTTCATAATCTTGTAACCAAGCTGGTGGTTTTCTGATTCGTCCCTGTTTCTCCAAATTAACGCTGCCAGAAACCAGTTGCTCGTCATCATTTTGCAAAGCACACAAGTCCATCTCCCCTGCTTTTGAAAAATCCAGCCCCTTCCCGTCTCCAAATTCTCCCAGTACTGCACCTGTTCGTGAGGAAGAGCCCGCGTCATTTGAAAAATCCAGCCTTTGCATCTGGGCTGATTGACGTGGAGCTGCGCCAATTGCAACTTCAATTTCCTCGTCAGCGTCAATTTCAAAATCAATGTCCCCACTGTCAGCAATTTCCACATTATCATCAATAGCAATTTTCCCATTAGCGTGACCCACTGTATGAACGGGCTAAGCATCTGCAAGTTCCTCATCACCAGTAACAGTGCCTTCGTGTGTCTCCCACTCCAGAGTAGTTCCCAAATCAGTGTTGGAACTGTTATCCCAGCACCATTGTTGATCTTCGTCGAAAACCACATCACGACTAACAATGATTTTGTTAGTTTCAGGATTAAGTAATCTATAAGCCTTAGATTCTTCACTTACCCCAAGCAAAATGCATTTGATGCTTTTTGCATCCAGCTTCACACGTTTGCTGTCCGGAACATGTACATGTGAAATGCACCCAAAAATTCGAAAATGAGCAACCGAAGGCTTAATCCCACTCCATGCTTCTTCGGGTGTTCTGTTTTTGACAGCAAAAGTCGGACAGCAATTTAATACATGCACGCACCAATTTGCAGCCTCTGCCCAGAAAGTGCTGGGAATTGATTTGGCGAACAACATACTTCGCACCATATTCATAATTGTGCGATTTTTTCTTTCCGCAACTCCGTTTTGTTGGGGAGTAGAAGCTGCCGTTAATTGTCTACGAATCCCATGAATTTCACAAAAATGAGTGAATTCTTGGGACGTAAATTCTCCCCCACGGTCTGTCCTGACAGCACATATATAAGCCCCTGTTTCTTTCTCAACTTTTGCTTTATAACACTTCAAGATTTCGAAAGCATCTGATTTTGCAGCCAAAAAATAAATCCATACTTTCCTGCTAAAGTCATCAATGAAAGTAAGTAGATACCTCTTCTTACTATTTGAGCATGGATTGATTGGACCGCATATGTCTGAATGTATTAGCTGAAGAATTTTTGTTGCTCGCCAGCTGCATTCAGTGGGAAATGGATCGCGATGTTGTCTTCCTTCAAGCAATCCTCACAGACAGTTTTAGAGCAAATGAATTTTGGTAGCCCCTTCACCATGCCTTGCTGTTGAAGAATTTTCAGCCCATTCCAGCTGAGGTGTCCATAACGGCAGTGCCAAAGCTGCGATGGATCTGTGGTAGCTGATGATAGGCATTTTGGTGAAGATGCCATGTGTGATGGCAGCAAATTTTGTCCATCTGATGAGCACCGAGCATGGACACAAAACATCCTGTTTTGTGTTATCTTGCTTTCAATAATTAAACCTTTGGACTCATGAAAGATTTTACATATGCCATGCTTAATCAACACTGTCATGTTCTTTTCTTGCAATTGACCAAGACTAAGCAAGTTATTCTTTAAATCTGGCACATAAAACACTTCAGGGATGGTAAAAAGAATGCCTTTTACCTCAAACCGAATCCTTCCTTTTCCTTGTACTCCAAGCTTGGAGTCATTTCCCAGCTTTACCGATTCTGTGAAGCTACTGTCCATCTCATAAAACAATGATGTGTCTCCACACATATGATTGCTACACCCACTATCAAGGTACCATGTATGGGCAGGAGCAATTTCCTTTTGATCTACAAGTGCCATTAATAGCATCTCTTCCTTTGTCTCTACATACTTAGCCATATGATCATGAGTTCTTTTAGGGCACTCCCACTGAAAATGACCAAGGTCATGACAGTGGTAGCATTCTATGGCAGACTTATCAAATTTGCCTTCAAATCTTCCTCCTTCAAATCGTCCCCTGCCTCTTCCCCTGCCATGGTAAAAGTTTCGGCCACCATGTCTTCCTCCTTGTTGCAGCCCGTGACTCACTTGAAGAGCTTGTTCCTCCACTCCACTTCGACAGATCCTTTGTTCGTGCACCAGAAGAGAGCTTTGAAGTTCATCAATTGACAACACATATAGATCATTTGACTCCTCAATAGAGCATACCCCATAATCATACTTAGGAGTCATTGATCGTAAAATTTTCTCAATGATAACTACATCATTCATCTTTTCCCCATGAATTCTCATTTTGTTGGCTATAATGAGAGTTCTGGAAAAATAATCATCCACTGATTCTCCAATTTTCATGTGCAGCACTTCAAATTCTTTGCGAAGTGCCTGCAATTGAGCTCTTTTCACCCGAGATGTACCTTGATATTTTCTCTTCAATGAATCCCATATGTCCTTTGCTGTATCCTTCTTCAAAATGGTTTCCAGTATTGAGCGATCAATTGACTGGAAAAGATAATTCTTTGCCTTGAGGTCCTTCAATCTAAGCTCCTCAATTGTTTTCTCCCGTAGGTCCTTGTCCTCTGCTGCAGCAGTGATTCCAGTTTCTATTAAGCTCCAATATTCTTTGGAGCGGAGAAAATTTTCCATGAGCATACTCCAATGGTCGTAATGACCATCAAATCGCGGAATAGCTGGTTGCACAAAGCTATTTTCTGATGCCATTACTTGTCTCGGTTGCACAAATTCTGGTCGAAAATGTGTTCCTCTCCTCACAGTGATTTTCTTCACAGTGTTCCTCTTAATATTTCTCTCCTCTCTATTTTCCTTCACTTATGCGTGTTTCCTCACTCTCTCAGTGTTTCACTCCACTCAGTGTTTAGTCTTCTTTTTAGTCTCTTACTTGAGCTCTGATACCATATGTTGCAGACAGTAAGAGATTGATGAAGAAGATGTTTTATTAAGCTGTAGCCGTGGCTATTAATAGCCTTACACCATGATAAAGATTGAATAACAAAACCCACGATTTTACAGGAAACCAAACGTGGTCAAACAAAGCAAATTACGTGTCCCTCAAACAGTGGAGGAATTATTCAACATGACTAAAAATAATCCTAAGATGTAGGAACAAGCTGGAATATTTCAACATTTTATCATTATCAAAATGATATCGTTTTAGTTTTTTTTCAATTTATTGACCTTGACCTATTCAAGTTCGGCTAAATTCATTAATATATGTTTTTTTGGTTATAAAATATATTAAAATAATATTTTATTTTATTTTTTAAAAATTACTTTTGACATCAACATATTAAAATGTTTTAAAACACCAAAAAAAATAATTTAAAGTAAAAAATAAAAATATTTTTTTCAAAAACAATTTTGAAATGTAATGTCAAATAACATCTAATACATCAACATATTAAAATGTTTTAAAACACCAAAAAAATAATTTAAATTAAAAAATAAAAATATTTTTTTTCAAAAACAATTTTGAAATGTAATGTCAAATAACATCTAATACATTGAGTTATCGAAATTCTATATAAAAAACAATTTAAATTAAATTGTGGAGACTTTGGCATTTTTAATAATTCTTTTATCTCACACCCAAAAAACGAAGAAATATATTAGAATTGAAGTGAAGGAGGGTGTGGAAACTTTAACATCTTCGATAATTCCTCCATCTCAAATCCCCGGTTCATGCATCAAAGCCATGAAAAGCCAAGTTGCATTTGTCCAAGGAACATGACAGACTAGCCATGATGGATATTTTGGTAAGTTGGCAATCCTTACAAAAAAATATTTTGTAAACACAATATTATCTGCAATTTTATTATGATAGAAATCACAAATGGCACACCAGTTCTAATTTATAAATATCATTTATAACTCATATGTAATGAAAGGTATTTTTTATTAACTTAATATTCAGCTAGCTTCCATGTACCTCGACTAAACTCCCGAACTCTGAAGTTAAGTATCGTATAAGTTTCTAGTGGTCATCATATTAGCAATTATAGGTCTCGAATTTAAAACCATATGAAAGCAAACCTCTTAGTCTCAAGCTTGAACCACTAAACCTCTTAGTTGAGTATCATATAAGCCTCCAATGATTATCATATTAGCAATCAAAGCTTATATTTTGTTGTTTTCTAGCAGGTTATGATAATAAGCCGCAGCAGCACGGTGAATCTCCTCCATTTTTAATAAGAGGATAGCCTTGCCCTACAATTTCAAAACTCCAAAGGGACTTCTATGGAAGTGGATCAACTCTAAGAACCTGCCTCTAGTCGCCATTGTTGAGTGATCTGAACTAAATTTATATCCAAGAAATTGAGATGCAGGTTAATCTATGAATTAATGGGTTAATTTTTATATTTCCAAATATTATAGAATATAACTATGTAGGAAATATTGTAGTCATATTCTTATGTGGTAATCTCCACCATTACTATTGTATATTGCCCTACTCATATATATATATATATATATAGAAAGGGTTGGCTAACTATTAGGTCAAGCATCTTAATTATTCTCAACTTGGTATTAGAGCCTTCGGCCATCAAAACTCTTTTCTCCCTTTGCGGTCGGCCCTAATTTTTTCTCCCCCATGGGCTAAATTCATTAAATAATGTACTCAGTAACTATTTGAGATTTTAGTTAAAATCATTTATTAAAAGAATGTTTTGATTTATTTTTAAAAAATTATTTTTGACATACCACTCATTCGATAATCCACCTACCCTACCAAACCACCTACACATTTCAAAGATTACCAGGCTCACCAAGCCACCTTGCTTGCCCCTGGCACCTTTTCCTCAATCACGTCTGACATTTGTTATCCCATCACATGATATGTGTCTCACTCTAAATATCTCTTAATTGGTTAAGTCTAATTTTTATAAGGAGTCACGACATCAACTTCACTAGGTTGTCGCTATGAATACCAAAATCAAGGCTCTAGAGGAGAATAACAATTTTGCTCAATTACAATGTTCTAATACACACAAATTAATACAATTCAATAGTTCTTTCATAACCCTCTAAGATTTGTTGTTTTATTGGTTGTGCACCTATGATAATAAAACCAAACAAAAAAAAACTACCCTAAAACATAACAATAAATCAAAATAAGCATATGTTTAACAATCTCAATCATTTATGCCATATTGAGAATCATCAAATCAAACCAAACAAAACAAAAAAAATGTTCTAGAGGGTGGTGTTTCTACAAAGTTCTCCCACCTTTCATTATTTCATCAATAATAATAATAATAATAATAATAATAATAATAATAATAATAATAATAGTCTTCCCTAGGCAAGCACTTCAAATTTCACCCTTTACAAAATTATACTAAAATTGAAATGATAAAATTCATCATTCGTTCTTTCACATAATGATACATCCTGCACTAACAGCAACGTCTACAACACCCTCTATCACTTCAATGTCAATTTCCTCAAGCACACTGCTTAGCTTCTGAAATCAAAGATAACGAAGCATATGATTAGATATATTCCTAATGATGAACAAGCAAATCCATAAATTAAAGACCCATAATTAGAGGTAATAAATTGTTCCAAAAATTTGAAATCTTAAACAATCTCGAGTATTTCTTCCTAACAGGATCGAAGTTGATATCATTTTCAAAGATTATTTACCTTTTTAAACCCCTTATCTTACAACTTTAGAGATTAATTAGAGTTTTCTAGTGACTGGAATAACCCAAGAACACCAAAAGTATCAATAAAATGTTATAAATGCACCAATTACAAGGTCTTAAACAAAAGGCATCGAAGCATTAAATAGACTAGTCTTGCAAGTTTTAGCCAAGGCATATATTAGAGATCCATTAGAGCTTCAAGAGGAGGCCTTGATTGATAGAGTATAGTGTAGCGTATGCATACGTGTGAGTATGCATACGCAAGGATATCCTATTAGATATAAATACACAAACATACGCAGTGTGTGTGTAGTGTGAAAAACAGAACAGAAAAGGAAATTTGAATTTTTAGTATTTTCCCTCTTATTTTCTTATCTCTTCTTCGTCTCTCTGCTCTAATCTTCTCTTCTCTGCACATTCTTGTGCTAATCTCTACATGGTATCAGAGCCATAGATGCTCACGCAACAAATTTTTTGTTCCAGAATACCTTATTAAATCGTCAAAAATCAAATTCCTCTGCTTCTTTCAATTTTTTTTTCTCACCAGAAATTACCAGAGTATCAGCTCGGAATTTCTCCAGAAATTGATCATCGATTTTGTGGTTCTGCTAAGCTCAAGAATCATGGTTTCAGCAGCTCAACTCCAGATTTTACAGTCACCAATTACTAAGTTGATCTCCACTATCTCCACATCAGTAAATGTGAAGCTCGATGACACGAATTATTTGAATTGGCATTTTCAAATGCATTTGCTATTGGAAAGCAATGGTATTATTGGGTTTGTGGATGGAACCCACCTCTGCCCTTCCACTGTCACCATTGATGAATGCGGTACACATAACTCTCCCTCTTCTTCTTCTTCAGTTGAGTGTGATGATGTTTTAATTTGGAAATTGCATGATAGGGCAGTTATGCAATTGATTACTGCAACATTATCCCCAATTGCTATGTCCTGTGCAATTGGTAGTGTAAGCTCTAGGGATTTATGGACACGTTTGGTAGAACAATTTTCCACAGTCTCTAAAACAAGCATTTTCCAAATGAAGTCAAATTTACAGAATATTAGAAAAGGAGCTGATTCTGCTAGTCAATATTTGCTTAAGATTAAGGAAGCACGTGATTATTTGACTGCTGCTGGTGTGCATTATTCTGATGAGGATATTGTGATTTTGGCGTTAAATGGTCTTTCATCGGAATATAATACATTTCGCTGTGTAATTCGTGGAAGAGAGAGTGTGATTACATTGAGAGAATTTCGGTCACAATTGCTTGCTGAAGAGAAAATTGTAGAATCAATTGTCACTGAACCTTCTTATATGTCTGCTATGCATATTGTGTCTGCTGCTAAAACTGGGCTTCCATCTGTAGTTCATCAGTTAGATCGATCTCAGTCTTTTCAGCCTTATGATAATACTGCTTATAGGCCATTTAATAGAGGTAGAGGTAAAGGAAAATTTCACCAAGGGATGAGAAATTTTAACCAGAGGCCTCAATTTTTTGTCAAGCCTCCTATGCATCAGAATTCCTCTCGGCCAGTATGTCAGTTGTGCAATAGAGAAGGGCATATTGCTCCTACTTGTGAGTTCAGGCGTGATGACAGAAGTAAGTGTAGTATTTGTGGTAGAACAAACCACACTACATGGTATTGTTTTCACAATGACAGTGGACCTAATTTCAGTGGCTCTACTCTTTATTCTCCACCTCAAGCTTCTCAACCGAGTTCATCTCATGCTATGCAAGCCATGAATACAGTTTTGTACCCAAATCAGTATATTGGATCTGCTAATTTCTCATCGGCTCAATCTCAGTCCACTCCAGTTCATGCTATGCAGCCCATGCATTCCACTCAATCTTCTCCTCAAATGTGGCTTGCTGACTCGGGAGCCACAAACCATATGACATCTGATTTGAGCAATCTGTCATTAGCAGCTCCATATCCTTCAACTGATGCAGTGCAGACAGCCAATGGTGAAGGTTTGTTGGTGTCACATGTTGGAAATTCTGTTGTTTCCACCAGTGTAGCTTCAGTTCCTATTAAGCTGCAATCTGTGTTATATGTTCCTCAATTAACACAAAATCTTTTATCAGTGCATCGTGTTTGCTTGGATAATAATTATAGACTAATCTTTGATGCATTTTGGTTTTGGATTCAGGACAAGGCCACAGGGAGGATAATCTACAAAGGGTGCTGTAATAATGGACTTTATCCATTGCCATTCATTTCTGCGTCCAAGTCTGGTCGGTTCAATCTTCCATCACAGCCTCGGTCTTTCTTGGGTCAATTAGTTTTGTCTTCCACTTGGCACAGCAGGTTAGGGCATCCCACAAATAGAATAGCTACCTTGATGTTAAACAAGGCTAATGTTCATTGTTCTATTGATTCTGTTTCAACAATGTGCCATAGTTGTCTTCAAGAAAAATTTACCAAACTTCCCTTTTATTCCAGTGCAAATAAATCTGTAATTCTTTTCAATACTGTTCATAGTGATGTGTGGGGGCCTTCCCCTTGCGTATCTGTTGATAGATTTAGATACTATGTGACATTCATTGATGAATGTTCACGATATTGTTGGTTGTTTCCTTTGATAAATAAAAGTGATGTTTGTTCTGTGTTCACTTCGTTTTATCATTATGTTCAAACACAATTTGCTTGCCCAATTCAAATTCTTCAAAGTGATGGTGGTGGTGAATATATGAGTAAAGCTTTTCAACTTTTCCTTACAAATAAAGGAATTGTGCATCAAAAATCATGTCCATATACACCTGAACAAAATGGACTTGCTGAACGTAAACACCGTCATCTAGTTGAAACAACCATTACCTTACTTCAACATGCTAAATTACCTTCCAAATTTTGGACATATGCTGTTCATACGGCAGTGTATCTCATTAATCGCATGCCATCACCAGTTACACATCATCACTCTCCTTATGAAATTCTGTTTAAATCTGCTCCTATTCTTACACATTTGAGAATCTTTGGTTGTGCTTGCTTTCCCTTCTTGCGTCCTTATGTCAATAATAAGTTGCAATCCAAAACTACAATGTGTGTCTTCTTAGGTTATGCTCCTCAATACAAAGGCTATATTTGTGTTGATATTGTTAGCAATCGCAAATATATCTCAAGACATGTAGTATTTAATGAACATGTCTTTCCTTATGCTACATTTCAATCTATGACTCAGCCTGTGTCTTTGACTACTACTCCTTCAATTTTGCCTGTTGTTGATCATCATAATACTGTTGTCATGTCTCCTTCCATTCCTAGTTCTTCTAATTCTGTATCTGCTGAAAAATCACTATCAAAGTCCATTACTTCAGCACCTTTGCGTGATTTATCTGCCCCGATGGATCCTCAGTCCAGTTCTGATCTTCATGAATCAAACCACATGTCATCTGCTGATTCTTTCAACCCTGAGAGCATATCATTTATGCTGCAAATTCCTGATTTGAATGTGCACCCAATGCAAACTCGGAGCAAGAGTGGCATTTTCAAGAAGAAGGCTTATCTTGTATCTAATGTTGAGTGTTCATCTGTTGACCAATCTCAACTTGAACCATCTACCTACAAGGCTGCCATGAATGTTCCAGTTTGGCTGCAGGCTATGAAAGAAGAATTGGCTGCACTTAACTCTCAGAAAACTTGGACTTTGGTTCCTCTGCCTCCTCAAAGGAATCTAGTGGGTTGTAAATGGGTGTTTAAGCTGAAGAAGAACTCTGATGGGACTGTTGCACGACATAAGGCCAGGCTAGTGGCACAAGGGTTTAGTCAAGAAGCTGGGATTGATTATGGGGAGACGTTTAGTCCCGTGGTTAAGCCAACCACTGTTAGAATTGTGTTATCCCTTGCTGCACATTTCAAGTGGGAATTAAGGCAACTTGACATCAAGAATGCATTTCTGCATGGTATATTACAAGAAGAAGTTTTTATGGCTCGACCCACTGGATTTGCTTGATAGTGATCATCCTCAGCTGGGTGTGTAGGCTTCACAAATCCCTCTATGGTCTTAAACAAGCACCTCGTGCTTGGAATGACGAGTTCACTACATTCTTGCCTACATTGGGATTTCGGTCTACTTTTTTCAGATTCTTCCTTATTTGTTAAAAAGCTGCTCTGCTTTGGTATTGTTGTGCTTCTTGTATACGTTGATGATATTATCATCACGGGTAGTGATTCATGTGGTATTGGTGATATTATCAAGTCTCTTACAGCTGAATTTGATGTCAAGGATTTGGGTAGTCTTCACTATTTCTTAGGCATACAAATTACTTACACCTCTACTGGTTTGGTCTTATCACAGTCTCGGTATATTCATGAATTGCTTCTTAAGACAGACATGATGGCTGCCAAGGCTTGTGCTACTCCTTGCCTTCCATATCAAAGGTTGATCAAGGATGAGGGTGATGTTTTCGACAATCCTACTCTATACCGAAGCATTGTAGGAGCTCTTCAGTATCTCATCTTCACAAGGCCAGATATAGCCTTCTCAGTACACCAAGTCTGCCAATTTATGCAACAGCCACGGGTGGAACATTTTATAGCTGTGAAGAGAATTCTCAGGTACCTCAAAGGTACAATGGATGTTGGTATGACTTATGCTAAGGGTTCCTTGGACATCACAGCTTATAGTGATGCCGATTGGGCTGGTGACCCCAATGATCGCAGGTCCACTACTGGCATGCTCATCTTCATTGGCGTCAATCCTGTATCTTGGACATCGAAGAAGCAGCAAACTGTCTCGCGTTCGTCAACTGAGGCAGAATACAGGGCACTATCATTCACTTCAGCTGAGCTTGATTGGATCCAACAATTGTTGGTGTTTCTAGGAATTTCTCAATCTCAGCCTCCTGTTCTTTATTGTGATAACCTCTCGGCAATTGCACTCTCCTTCAACCCCATTCAACATCAACGGACTAAACACATCGAGATTGATGTACATTTTGTTCGTGAAAGGGTGGCCAAAGATCAGTTAATTGTTCAGTTCGTTTCTTCAAAGGAGCAATTTGCAGATATTCTCACTAAGGGCTTAGGCTCTCCTCTATTTCTGGTTCATTTTCGCAATCTCCAGCTTGGTTTCTTCAAGCCAGATATTGAGGGGGGATGATAGAGTATAGTGTAGCGTATGCATACGTGTGAGTATGCATACGCAAGGATATCCTATTAGATATAAATACACAAACATACGCAGTGTGTGTGTAGTGTGAAAAACAGAACAGAAAAGGAAATTTGAATTTTTAGTATTTTCCCTCTTATTTTCTTATCTCTTCTTCGTCTCTCTGCTCTAATCTTCTCTTCTCTGCACATTCTTGTGCTAATCTCTACATTGATAAATTTAGTTCATGTCCAAGAGGAGTCAAATCCCATCTTACTTGGGCCATACACATTTAGCAACAAGGCTGTTAATTTTGCACTAGTTTCCATTTGCTTTGTGGATTTTCTATTGCATATGGGAAAAATATTTATTTCCCTTATGGATTAAGATATCTTATTTAATTTATGTATTAGGATATCTTATTTAATTTATTTTACAAAAAAAAAAAATAGAGAATCCATGCTTAAAAGGGGACACGGTGGCTTTAATTATTTTTCTAAGTGATGGAAGGACAATGAATCGGCAGAAAATAGAAACAATGAAAAGGGAACAACTTTTCCTTAAAAAAAAGATAAATACATGAGCCTTATAAGGGTGTCAACCTCTCCCTTGGTTTCTAGGATCATGGATGACATTATAGGCTATACATGAGCCTTATATCAGAATTGTATTGTTTTCTTTCTTTTTATTTTCGGACTTCAGCATAGGGAATTAAATTATGGTTTTTTTATTATTATTTCAACTATAGTCCAAGCTTGTTCGAACTTAATTAATATTTTATTTTTAGTTAAGTTTCAAGGCTTGTTTGGATTAGTTTTTTAGGCTTATCTGTATTGGTTTTGAGTCAATTTAATAAGCGAGCTAATTTAGTCCACAATGTTAGATCCATTTGGGTTATTTTCTAAAATTATTTAAACTCTTTGTAAACCTAAAATTCAGTAATCATTGAATAATATCATTTTGATTTTTCAGCTTATATATGTGAGAACAATTTAAATTAAATTGTGGAGACTTTGACGTCTATGATAATTTTCCATCTCACGCCCATAAATGAAGAAATATAATAGAATTGAAGTGAAGTAGGGGGTAGAAACTTGTTCGACAGTGATCTATAGTAATGACAAGGGACCACACAACAAAGAAATGTAACATAGAATTGAGGTAAAGTAAAACTTTGACGTCTTCAATAATTCCTCCATCTCACATCCCCGGTTCATGTATCAAAGCAAAGAAAAACCGAGTTACATAGTGCAATTTAATTGTAAAATTTATAGGGACTCCATTCCTCTTTTTCGAGCAACATTATCATTATTCTGAATATTATTTTAAGACACTCATATCTGAGGTCAACCATTATTTCCCATGATCCTTCTTTATGGACGCCGTTAGACGAAACTAACCATTCTTTTATTCCGGTCATTCTTTTAGATGCCATTAGCCATAGCTAATCAATCATTTATCCCGGCCATCCTTTCGGACGTCGTTAGCCGTAGCCAAACAGTCATTTATCCCGGCCATCCTTTCGGATGCCATTAACTGAAGTTAATCAACCATTTATCTCGGCCATCCTTTTCGGATAACATTAGTCGTAGCTAATCAATCATTTATCTCGGTCATCCTTTCGGACGCCATTAGTCGTAGCTAATCAATCATTTATCCCGGCCATCCTTTCGGATACCATTAGCCGTAGCTAATCAATCATTTATCCCGGCCATCCTTTCGGACGCCATTAGCCGTAACTAATCAATCATTTATCCCGGCCATCCTTTCGGATACCATTAGCCGTAGCTAATCAATCATTTTCCACATTTACTCATTCATTAATCTAGTATAAACCTCATTGTATTTGTATAATATTCAATTTAGAATACTTCTTACATGACGTAAGAATGTAGAGATATAAATCACTTACTTGCTCTACTTCGGGGTTGTTCCTGTCTGGTCGATGGTTCAATCCCTACTGCTCCGCCTGCGACATTAATGTCTAACAATTAATATACTTCTATTTTTCAATTTCACATTCGTCAATATACTTATTTCAACAAATTTCAGCCCAACAAGCTTACAATTTTCAGTAAAATTTACCAACAATTTTTAATCATGAACCCACAAATTTTCCAGCGCAATACACAAATGAAATTTCAGCAACATTAGCCATCCATTCTCATCCTAAGTCCACATTTTCCAGCCCAATTTATACATGAAAATTTCAGCAACATACTCCTCAATTTTTCATCATAAACCC
>CM055037.1:11147006-11195384 GCA_029204005.1 Salix udensis
AAATAAAAAAAATAAAAAAATTGGAACCGGGTCCCAAACAGGGCCATAGTTTTAAAGGGTCTAAATCTATTTAAACAACGGTTTCAAGTCCAAAAGAAGTATGATAATGGGTCTGGGCTCCGGCTTGCATCATGGTCCTAGTACCAAGCTCTTTGACGTATTAGCCTGGACAGAAAGCCCAGTAACTTTTTTTTTAAAATCTGGTATATAATACAAGAGATTTAACATGTTTGAAATATAAAAATCTCGCATGGTCTAGGATATTTATATCTTATTAATACATAAATTTGTCTTAATTCTTGTATAAAAATATATTTTAAATAATAATAATAATAATAATAATAATAATAATTGTTATTATTGATTTCAGGTTCTTTTTGGCTATATGACAAGTGACATGTTGTAAGATATTTCTCGCTTGTTAACCATTTTATCACTCACTACATGCTGTGAGATTCTTGATAACCTCCAAAGATGATGCACGTGTAATCTCTCTGCAAAAGCACGTAAGAATCAGCAAGCACAAATTTCATCATTTCATTTCTTGACTAGTGTGTGTTTAGGTTAATTTCCCCGTCTCCGTCTTTGTCGATTTCACTGAAAATAAATATGGCATATCTCTTCTTCTCCTCCGGCAGGTTTTCATAATAAGCTGCAGCAGCGAGGCGAATCTCTTTCATATTTAAGAGGATAGCTTTGCCCTACGATTTCAAAGGTATTTGATTAAAATTAAATTTTTTGGATTATTTAATGGATGCAAGTGGGTTTTTAAAATTAAATATTAATCTAACGATTCCATTGAAAGATACAAAGCCCGCTTGGTTGCAAGGGCTACACACAGCGTGAAAACATCGATCACACTAACATATTTTCCCATGTTGCTAAACTCATCACTATGCGATGTCTCCTCATTGTTGTCGTTGTATGCAACTGGCCACTGAATTAGGTGGATTATATATAATGCCTTTCTTCACAGTACCTCCATGAGGAAGTCTACATGCTTCCATCGCCGGGGTACCGGCACCAGGGGGAGCACATTGTTTATCGCCTCTACAAATCCTTATACGGTTCAAACAGGCATCACGGGGCTTGTTCTGTAATTTTTCATCTACCATACAAAATATTGGGTTCTTTCAATCCAAAACCAACTATTCTATGTTCAAATAGACACGCAATCAATCTTTCACTCGTTATTTTTGTTATATGTTGATGATATGATAATTACTGGAAATGATGATGATGCCATACAAGACCTTAAACAGTTCCTCAACAACTGTTTCAAAATTAAGGATCTCGGACCTCTAAAATACTTCCTTGGAGTTGAGATTGCACGATCCAAAACTGACATTTGCTTTTGCCAGCGGAAGTATACACTAAACATCTTGGAAGACGCAGGCTTACTTTGTGCCAAACCGGAAAGATTCCTATGGAAGCAAATGTTGCTCTTATGCCTACCGGGAGTGACCCCCTCAAAGACCCCACTCGTTATCGAAGATTTGTCGGACGATTGATCTATCTAATGATAACGAGGCCAAAAATCACATATGTAATGAATACACTCAGTCAATTTATGCATGAACCTCAAAAGCATCATTTTGATACAACATGTCGGCTCCTTCATTATCTCAAAGAAGCTCCTAGTCAAGAGTTGACTTTGAAAAGTCGATATTATATGCCTCCATGTGCCGTGGAAGGAGTGTGTGGGATCTGGATGCGTATTGAAGTCTAATTGATTTTTATATCCATTCATTTTTTTTTATATCCATTCATTAATCCCATCAGCTTGATGACCAAGACATGTCTTTGACGATGATGGTTTCCTTATATTAATTTATTAATTATTATTATTATTATTATTATTATTACTATAAAATATAGGTAAAAAAGCACTTCTATTTATGTAAATCATTTATAGATTATTTGCTTTCCTATAATAGTTTCTACAAATTGTATAAATTCTGCTCAATTGCAGTGTTCTAATACAAACATATTAATACAATTCTATAGTTCTTTCAAAACCCTCTAAGATTAATTTGTTATTTTATTGGTTGTCCACCTATGATAATAAAACCACAAAAAATAAAAGCACTACCCTAACAAATAACATTAAATCAAAATAAACATATGTTTAACAATCCCAATCATTTATGCCATAAGGAGAATCATCAAATCAAACCAGACAATACAAAAAAAAATTGATGGAGTAATTTAACTTGGGTTTAAGCAAGCGGTTCAAGTTTCAATCAGCTGATTCACGTGCCATTAACTTTGTTATTGTAAATATATTTAATGATAATAAAAGTTTATTTATCATTAGTATTCATTAAATAATTAATTAATAAATTTAGAGTAAAGATAAAATTTATTGGATGAAATTACTCTTTCACATAATGATACAGCCAGTTAAAAATCCTGCAACGCCCACTATCATTTCAATTTTTCCAAGCACACTGCTTCGCTATTAACTTGGGTTCAAAATAGATTTTCCTAGAGGGTGGTGTTTCTAGAAAGTTCTCTCACCTTTCATTACAACAACAACAACAACAACAATAATAACAATAATAATAATAATAATAATAGTCGTCCCTAATCAAGCGGTTCAAGTTTATCATTCGTTCTTTCACATTATGATACAGCCTAAATTACCAGCAATGCTTGCAAAGCCCACTATCATTTCAATTGCCCGAAGAGCACTGATCCCCGCCTGAAATCAAAGATAACGAAGCATATGATTAGATATATTCCTAATGATATAAAAATCAAGCATTTGTTAGTGTATATATACTGTTATCAATCAGTTGATTCACGTGTCATTAACTTCATGTAAATATATCAATGATAATAGAAGTTTATTTATCATTAGTATTCATTAATTATTTAATTAATAAATTTAGAGTAAAGATAAAATTTATTGGATGAAATTACTCTTTCACATATTGGTACAGGTACTTAAAATTCCTGCAACGCTCACTATCTTATCAATTGTCCCAAGCACACCGCGTCGCTTCTGAAATCAAAGATAACGAAGTATATGATTAGATATATTCCTAATGATATGATGAACAAGCAAATCCAGAAATTAAAGAAACATAATTAGAGGTAATAGATCGCTCCAGAAATTGGAAATCTTAATCAAACTCAAGTATTTCTTTCTAACAGGATCGAAGTTGATATCATTTTCGAAGATTATTTACCTTTTTTGGGAAGCTGCTAGTGCCAAGCTCCTGCTTCGACTTAGCAAAGTATAGTTATCACAGAAGGTGGCACCATGGTGGCCTAAAAATAAGTAGGTCTCTAAAGATTCTCTGACGATGAAGACCTTTAGCGTTTTCTTTCTTGAAATACTTCATGTATTCACGTCGGCTAATTTGCCCGTCTTTGTTCTTATCCATGTCGTTGAATTTATTTTTTAACAAATTCTTATCGTTTTCCGGCAGATGTTCGTAATAAGCTTCAGCAACCCGGCGAATCTCCTCCATGTATAATTATGCGTGAAATGTTTAAGAGGAAGGAGATTTAAGAGGATAATGGAAGAGGTAGCTTGGAACTACATCTGATTATAAGGTTCTCCTGTTCGACAGTGATTTACAGTACTGGAAAGTGACCCCACAATGAAGAAATATTAAATAATTGAACTGAATTCGGTGTGGAACATCATTGTCTTCTAAACACATCTAAATATATATTTTTTTAATTAACATTGATATTTAGTCAGCTTGCGTTTATCTCAATTAATTTTACGAGTCTTGAAATTAACGATAATATAAATCTCTAATGATCATCATATAAACAACTATATGAATCAAACCTGAAACCATAGGAGAAGCAAACTTTTTAATTTTAGACTAGTACAACTAGCATCTATAGATAGTTTCATTTAAATATTTGCTATTGTACATGAGACCTTTTGTATATTGTAAACGTAAAAGAAGTTATATTTTAAATTAATTTTTATTTATAAATACATTAAAATAATATTTAAATAAAAAAAAAAAAACTTACAACGTTATTTCTCCCTTTCCTACCAGCCATATTTATGCCATTAGGTCCCACTACTAAAAATAGATTAACCCTAAATGATTATTGCTTGGCATTTTAGGATACAAAACCCTTATTTAGCAAACATTATGAGCGTTAGTACTATAGGATAAATGAATTTGAACAAGGCATTATCCATAGATCATTGTCTCATAAACAAATTGTTTAGTGACATCTCCTTCTAGGATTTAGAATGAGTTCAATAAACCTAACATAGGCACATCCAATTATTTATTGGCATGCCTTTATGAACTATTAATAGTCACTGGCAAATTTAAAGCAGTAAAAATAATTTGAGTAGGGATAAAATTCAAGGCTTGTTTGGATTAGTTTTTTAGATTTATCTGTATTGGTTTTGAGTCAATTTAATAAGTGAGCCAATTTATTAAGCGAGTCAATTTAATCCACAATGTTAGATTCATTTGGGTTATTTTCTAAAATTATTTAAACTCTTTGTAAACCTAAAATTCAGTAATCATTGAATAATATCATTTTGATTTTTCAGCTTATACATGTGAGTGATTTTTGTATTATTTGATTCATCCATGGACATGCTGTAAACACATCACAATTTCATCTGAGTAATTGACCAGCCTTCCTTCTTTTTCTATCTCTAAATATCATTTTGAAAACAATTTAAATTAAATTAAATTGTGGAGACTTTGATGTCTATGATAATTCTTCCATCTCACACCCATAAATAAATGAAGAAATATAATAGAATTGAAGTGAAGTAGGGGGTAGAAACTTGTTCGACAGTGATCTATAGTAATGACAAGGGACCACACAACAAAGAAATGTAACATAGAATTGAGGTAAAGTAAAACTTTGACGTCTTCAATAATTCCTCCATCTCACATCCCCGGTTCATGCATCAAAGCCATGAAAAGCCGAGCTGCATTTGTCCAAGCAACATGACAAACTAATTCTCGCCATTAACTTATACGGATAAAACTCATTGAGTTTTTTTATTTATTTTTTGTTCACTTATGATATTAAAACAACAAACATAAAAGGAATTAATAAATTTAATTAATTACTTTTCATTAATTAATTACTATTAATTAATAAATTTAGAGTAAAGAAAAAATTCATAGGATAAAATTACTCTATAAAAAAAATTATAATTTTTTATTGCACAAAAGTATTGTTTCTAAATATTCTTATTCAATACTTGATTAAAATTACATATTGGTAAAAGTTATTATGATTAATGCATATTATATAATTTGTTTTTGTGAAAAAAAACATTTGTTGTCGTAACGTAAAAGGAATTTTTATAACTATTATATTTTTTATCAAATCTATCCACGTATTCGTATAGGTTAATTTCCCCGTCTCTGTCTTTGTCGATTTCACTGAAAATAAATATGGCATATCTCTTCTTCTCCTCCGGCAGGTTTTCATAATAAGCTGCAGCAGCGAGGCGAATCTCTTTCATATTTAAGAGGATAGCTTTGCCCTACGATTTCAAAGGTATTTGATTAAAATTAAATTTTTGGATTATTTAACGGATGCAAGTGGGTTTTTAAAATTAAATATTAATCTAACGATTCCATTGAAAGATACAAAGCCCGCTTGCTTGTAAGGGCTACACACAGCGTGAAAACATCGATTACACTAACATATTTTCCCATGTTGCTAAACTCATCACTATGCGATGTCTCCTCATTGTTGTTGTTGTATGCAACTGGCCACTGAATTAGGTGGATTATATATAATGCCTTTCTTCACAGTACCTCCATGAGGAAGTCTACATGCTTCCATCGCCGGGGTACCGGCACCAGGGGGAGCACACTGTTTATCGCCTCTACAAATCCTTATACGGTCTCAAACAGGGCATCACGGGGCTTGTTCCGTAATTTTTCATCTACCATACAAAATATTGGGTTCTTTCAATCCAAAACCAACTATTCTATGTTCAAATAGACACGCAATCAATCTTTCACTCGTTATTTTTGTTATATGTTGATGATATGATAATTACTCGGAAATGATGATGATGCCATACGAGACCTTAAACGAGTTCCTCAACAATCTGTTTCAAAATTAAGGATCTCGGACCTCTAAAATACTTCCTTGGAGTTGAGATTGCACGATCCAAAACCGACATTTGCTTTTGCCAGCGAAGTATACACTAAACATCTTGGAAGACGCAGGCTTACTTTGTGCCAAACCGGAAAAGATTCCTATGGAAGCAAATGTTGCTCTTATGCCTACCGGGAGTGACCCCCTCAAAGACCCCCACTCGTTATCGAAGACTTGTCGGACGATTGATCTATCTAATGATAACGAGGCCAAAAATCACATATGCAATGAATATACTCAGTCAATTTATGCATGAACCTCGAAAGCATCATTTTGATACAACATGTCGGCTCCTTCATTATCTCAAAGAAGCTCCTAGTCAAGAGTTGACTTTGAAAAGTCAGTATTATATGCCTCCATGTGCCGTTGAAGGAGTGTGTGGACTGGATGCGTATTGAAGTCTAATTGATTTTTATATCCATTCATTAATTCCATCACTTGATGACCAAGACTTGTCTTTGACGATGATGGTTTCCTTATATTAATTTATTAATTATTATTATTATTATTATTATTATTATTATTATTATTATTATTATTATTATTACTACTATAAAATATAGGTAAAAAAGCACTTCAATTTATGTAAATCATTTATAGATTATTTGCTTTCCTATAATAGTTTCTACAAATTGTATAAATTCTGCTCAATTTCAGTGTTCTAATACAAACATATTAATACAATTCTATAGTTCTTTCAAAACCCTCTAAGATTTATTTGTTATTTTATTGGTTGTCCACCTATGATAATAAAACCACAAAAAAAAAAAGCACTAGCCTAAAAAATAACAATAAATCAAAATAAACATATGTTTAACAATCCCAATGATTGATGCTATATTGAGAATCATCAAATCAAACCAAACAATACAACAAAATGATTGAGTAATTTAACTTGGGTTCAAAATAGATTTTCCTAGAGGGTGGTGTTTCTAGAAAGTTCTCGCACCTTTCATTACTCCATCTATAATAATTAATTATTATTAAATAATTAATATGTAATTAATAAATTTAGAGTAAAGATAAAATTACTCTATAAAAAAATTATAAATATTTTATTGCACAAAAGTATTGTTTCTAAATATTCTTAGTCAATACTTGATTAAAATTACATATTGGTAAAGGTTATAATGATTAATGCATATTATATAATTTGTTTTTGTGAAAAAAAAAACATTTGTTGTCGTAACGTAAAAGGAATTTTTATAACTATTATATTTTTTTATCAAATCTATCCACGTATTCGTATAGGTTAATTTCCCGTCCCAGTCTCCATCTCGATCATCTGTTTCAAGGTCGTCTGCACGAAGCTAAATACATATCCATGGCAGCCAGCACATGTAAACTCACTTGGCTGCGATACCTCTTGCAGGATCTACAAGTGCCACACCACCAATCTGCCACCTTACTATGTGACAACAAAGCAACACTCTATATTGCAGACCAATCCAGGTTTACCATGAATGGACTAAACACATCGAATTAGATTGTCACACAGTTCATAAGAAAATAAAAAATAGCGAAATCAAGACAGCTCATGTTCAAACACAATTTCAAGTCGCAAATATCTGTACCAAGCCTCTACCTACACCCTTGTTCCAAACTCATCTCCGCAAGTTGGGTGTAGTCGACATTCATACTCCAACTAAAAGGGAAGTGTTAAGAGAAAAGATGATATTTGACAATAATTGTAATTGATTGTAAATTATATTCTTCCTAATGTGTTAGCTGTAATTGAGACAATCACAATTATTGTGATTGACTTACCTAGATTAGATTATTTGTTTTCCTATAATAGTTTCTACAAATTGTATAAACTCTGCTCAATTGCAGTGTTCTAATACAAACATATTAATACAATTCTATAGTTCTTTCAAAACCCTCTAAGATTTGTTATTTTATTGGTTGTCCACCTATGATAATAAAACCACAAAAAATAAAAGGAACATGTTCTTCACCTTACTGAAAGTACTTTTTTCAAAATCATTTTAAAGATACATTTAGTTTTTTTATCCTCTTAACTTTATAATTTTATGTTTTTTTCATACGATATATTAACCAAAAGCATATTAATTATTTAATAGTTGGCTAAAAAAAGCTTTTTTTTTCCTGATAATTCATGAGAAAAAACATAAAGGAAATTAGTCTAGTTATATCGTATAGTACATACAAGATAATCTGAAGATACTTTATAATTAAACATAAAAAAATCATTTATGCTTGAAAACGCAATATCCACTCTATTGACAAGCGAACAAGTTCACATTTGAAATGCTTTCTTCCATCTATCTCTCTCAGCCTATTGAAAGCTTGTTTTTGGTCCATGGGAGTTTACTTGGAAAATCAAGCCATTCAAACTGGAAAAATCAAGCCATTCAAAATTCTTCGGTTCATAAAGGAACCTGGAAAAACTTAGCAAAATAAAAATAAAAAACTCTACCTCAACTAAAGAGAAAACTGTGTAATATAATAAATTTAAAATGTTAATAATTCTCAAATATTTTTTGAAAAATAACTTAATAAACTATTTATTATTTAAAATTTAATATCAAAATAATAAATTAATTTGTTGCTATCTTTTTTGTCAAATATCAATAAACCATAAACCAATGTGCAATGCGATATTTATAAAAAATAACCTCAACTATTTATAAAAAAATTAATTTGATATTTTTCATTTTAATTTAGAAAAAAACATAAAAAAACAAAAGCTACTCATACTGACACTTTCACAAGACAGAAGAGTTAACTTTGAAAAGTCAATATTATATGCCTCCATGTGCCGTGGAAGGAGTGTGTGGATGTGTATTGAAGTCTAATTGATTTTTATATCCATTCATTTTTTTTTTTGTATATCCATTCATTGATTCCATCAGATGACCAAGACCTGTCTTTGACAATGATGGTTTCCTTATATTAATTTATTAATTATTATTATTATTATAAAATCTATAAATTCACTAGAAAAATTGTAATTTGATATTTTTCATATTAATTTTGAAAAACAAAACAAAATAAAATCATATATACTGACACTTTCACAAGACAGAAGAGTTGACTTTGAAAAGTCAGTATTATATGCCTCCATGTGCCGTGGAAGGAGTGTGTGGACTGGATGCGTATTGAAGTCTAATTGATTTTTATATCCATTCATTAATTCCATCACTTGATGACCAAGACCTGTCTTTGACGATGATGGTTTCCTTATATTAATTTATTAATTATTATTATTATTATTATTATTATTATTATTATTATTATTATTATAAAAATCTTAAAAATACACTAGAAAAATTGTAATATGATATTTTTCATATTAATTTTGAAAAACAAAACAAAATAAAATCATATATACTGACACTTTCACAAGACAGAAGAGTTGACTTTGAAAAGTCAGTATTATATGCCTCCATGTGCCGTGGAAGGAGTGTGTGGACTGGATGCGTATTGAAGTCTAATTGATTTTTATATCCATTCATTAATTCCATCACTTGATGACCAAGACCTGTCTTTGACGATGATGGTTTCCTTATATTAATTTATTAATTATTATTATTATTACTATAAAATATAGGTAAAAAAGCACTTCTATTTATGTAAATCATTTATAGATTATTTGCTTTCCTATAATAGTTTCTACAAATTGTATAAATTCTGCTCAATTGCAGTGTTCTAATACAAACATATTAATACAATTCTATAGTTCTTTCAAAACCCTCTAAGATTTGTTATTTTATTGGTTGTCCACCTATGATAATAAAACCACAAAAAATAAAAGCACTACCCTAACAAATAACATTAAATCAAAATAAACATATGTTTAACAATCCCAATCATTTATGCCATAAGGAGAATCATCAAATCAAACCAAACAATACAAAAAAATGATGGAGTAATTTAACTTGGGTTTAAGCAAGCGGTTCAAGTTTCAATCAGTTGATTCACGTGCCATTAACTTTGTTCTTGTAAATATATTCAATGATAATAAAAGTTTATTTATCATTAGTATTCATAAAATATTTAATTAATAAATTTAAAGTAAAGATAAAATTTATTAGATGAAATTACTCTTTCACATAATGATACAGCCAGTTAAAAATCCTGCAACGCCCACTATCATTTCAATTTTCCCAAGCACACTGCTTCGCTATTAACTTGGGTTCAAAATAGATTTTCCTAGAGGGTGGTGTTTCTAGAAAGTTCTCGCACCTTTCATTACTCCATCAATAATAATAACAATAACAATAATAATAATAATAATAATAATAATAGTCGTCCCTAATCAAGCGGTTCAAGTTTATCATTCGTTCTTTCACATAATGATACAGCCTGCAGTAACAGCGAGGTTGGTAACGTTCGCTATCATTTCAATTGCCCGAAGAGCACTGCTTCGCTCCTGAAATCAAAGATAACGAAGCATATGATTAGATATATTCCTAATGATATGATGAACAAGCAAATCCAGAAATTAAAGAAACATAATTAGAGGTAATAGATCGCTCCAAAAATTGGAAATCTTAATCAATCTCAAGTATTTCTTTCTAACAGGATCGAAGATTATTTACCTCCGCGGGAGCTGCTAGTGCCGAGCTCCTGCTTTGACTTAGCAAAGTATAGTTATCACAGAAGGTGGCACCACGGTGGTGTTTGAACTTCTTACCACCGTAGCAATCACAGCAAATATCAAAGTTGCTCTTTGCACGATCAATGAAACATTGAGAGCAACTGAAGTACGCTCCGGCCATGAACTTCTCGCAAGACATGCAGATTATAGCCCTTCCACTCTCCATGATGTAGAACAAGACTTTTGCTTCCTCAAAATCCAAGCTTCCATTGTCGTCCTTGTCCAGCGCTGTAAAGATTATCTCATGATGAGAACCTTTATCTTTTCCTTTCATGAATTCACGTAGGCTAATTTGCTTGTCTCCGTTCTTATCCATGGCCTTGAATCTATTTTTTAACTCTTTCTTATCGTTTTCCGGCAGATGTTTGTAATAAGCTGCAGCAACCCGGCGAATCTCCTAATGATAACGAAGCATATGATTAGATATATTCCTAATGATATGATGAACAAGCAAATCCAGAAATTAAAGAAACATAATTAGAGGTAAAAAATCGTTCCAAAAATTGGAAATCTTAATCAATCTGAAGTATTTCTTTCTAACAGGATCGAAGTTGATATCATTTTTGAAGATTATTTACCTCCGCGGGAGCTTCCAGTGCCAAGCTCCTACTTTGACTTAGCAAAGTATAGTTATCACAGAAGGTGGCACCATGGTGGTGTTTGAACTTCTTACCACCGTAGCAATCACAGCAAATATCAAATTTGCTCTTCTTTGCACTGAAGAAACATTGAGAACAACTGAAGTACGCTCCGGCCATGAACTTCTCGCAAGACATGCAGATTATAGCCCTTCCACTCTCAATGATGTAGAACAAGACTTTTGCTTCCTCAAAATCCAACCTTCCATTTTCGTCCATGTCCAGCCCTCTAAAGATTCTCTGACGATGAAGACCTTTAGCGTTTTCTTTCTTGAAATACTTCATGTATTCACGTCGGCTAATTTGCCCGTCTTTGTTCTTATCCATGTCGTTGAATTTATTTTTTAACAAATTCTTATCGTTTTCCGGCAGATGTTCGTAATAAGCTTCAGCAACCCGGCGAATCTCCTCCATGTATAATTATGCGTGAAATGTTTAAGAGGATAATGGAAGAGGAAGCTTGGAACTACATCTGATTATAAAGCTCTCCTACTGGAAAGTGACCCCACAATGAAGAAATATTAAATAATTGAACTGAATTCGGTGTGGAACATCATTGTCTTCTAAACTCATCAAAATATATATATTTTTAATTAACATTAATATCTGCTCAGCTTGTGTTTATTTTAATTAATCTCACTAGTCTTGAAATTTTTGATAATATAAATCTCTAATGATCATCATATAAACAACCATATGAATCGAATCTGAAACGGTAAGAGAAACAAACCTTTTAATTTCAAACTCGTACCACTGATAGTTTCATTTAAATATTTGCTATTGTGGTACCTTTTGTATATTGTAAACATAAAAGAAGTTATTTTTTACATTAATATTTATTTATAAATATATTTAAATAAAAAAAAAATTACAAAGTTATTTCTCCCTTTCCTACCAGCCATACACCCTTTTCTTTTTTCAAGTCGAAGCCGCCACTCCGCTACTATGAGAAGTCCCCGCAAATTTGATTCCACCGTCCCCATGACTTACGACCTGCCACTTAATTGCGATATATACCACAAGCGGCACGCCAGTTATAAACAGATATAAACAAGGGGTGTTAATTCCCCACTTGGAATATTCTATTCTGGCTTCGTTTGTCTGTACTGTTCTGGTTAAATAGTATTTTTTTAAATAATAAATAGTTTTACAATATCAATCATATCTCCTAATCCGACCGTTAGCTTAAAATGCAATTTTTTTAAATAATAAATAGTTTTACAATATCAATCATATCTCCTAATCCGACCGTTAGATTAAAATGCAATTTTATGAAGAATATCTTGACATACTTATATATATTAAGTTAAATATTTAGAGCAATCCAAGAATATAACAATATTACAAGATTGAGGATAACATTCTCGTAATATTATTTAGGTTCATAATTTTGTTCAGAATAAAAAGCATTTTCTATAACTATTATATTTTTTTATCAAATTTATCCACATATTCGTATAGGTTAATTTCCCGTCTTCGTTTTTGTTGATTTCACTGAAAATAAATCTGGCGTATCTCTTCTTCTCCTCCGGCAGGTATTCAAAAATAAAATAATTTTTGAAACGAAATCTCAAACATCTTTTTATTTTCGGAGCTCAACATTCCTAGAAACACTAGGAATCGAGTTGGATCAAATGTAACACTTTAATGTTGATCAAGTTCCTGGGGCAAGTAATAAAACATAAATTACTTGGGAAAGAATGTTATGAGTGCGAGACAAGTAATAATCAGGGTTCTCACCAACCGTCTTTGTCATCTGTTCCTCGTTTCTGCATGGTCCCCAAAACCAGGACAGTATAGATTGGTGCGTATGCATCATATTACGAAACAGACATCTAATCAACTCCACTGATATGCAATAAAGCTAAAATTTGAAAGTATATACTTTTGTTATATTCCACCATACATCATTAAAGAAAGGCAGAAAAGTCCAGATACCACTAAAACATAATGATTTTTACTTCTGCAGCCTAGCTTCAGATGCGAGACTTGTGGTTATTTGGGAAAAAGAAATTCATCAAAAAAAGACAGGCTGCAAAAAAATTTCAGTGCTGGCAACTTGGAAGTTGAAAAGATATGGTGCGATCAATATTTTGTTTAGAGTAATATTAAGACATTGTTTCAAAACATGATTGGGTACAGATGTCAAAACTAGGGAGATGCATTGGCAATTTATATGCAACTTCTAACAAGTCACTATATTAGTGAGATACAAAAATAATGTGAAGCTTTTAAAACCTAGTCTCTGAGATCACTGCAAAAAACATAAATTTTCATGGGATTTCATTTCATTATTCTTGCTTTGTTTTTTCATCACACTGTACTAAAGCATGTCAGTCCAATTAGCAAACCATTAATTAATAGCAGGTTCCAAACATTGACTTGTGAAGATTATGGACAAGGCATATAAATTAAAACATCAAGAACTGTCAATCGGCAAATTACTTGTGTAGACAATAACCTGGTTTAGATTGGATTTATCATACTCAATTTTGAAGATTGATGCATCAACATTCAAAAGACATGCTGTGAAATTGCTCTGTACTCTCATCTCAACACTTCATCTACTGCCTAGACAACGCTAAAAGAAGATGCCATGAATCAGAAATTCTGTGTACTAAAGAGGCTGAATGCAAGCCATTGATATCTAGGAAAATAATATAGATGAGAAAAGTAGCACATTCATATCCCTTTGGCATATGCTTGATCAGTCATGTGAGCTATCTAGAATATCCAGACAATAGAGCATATTTCCTGTAGCTGCAAAATGATATCTGGCCAAGTAATAGAAGAGAAACCTGAAATGATGAACATTGAAAACTAAGATGAGGTACTGCAAGGAATTGTGAGATCAGAAAAGCAGTGCAGGTCTTGAAAGTTGACGGACGCTCTTCCCCTTGCTAGTTCACCTCTCATGAAATAAGATCTTGACAGAGAACAGAACCTCAATGATGCTTCTGTGACATCTACAGTTTGTTCAGAAAATACAACCAACTGTAAATAAACATTTGCAAATGGCAATACACATTTTTTTTGAATGACTGGAGACAATTCAATAAGTGGAAGAATGCAAGCATTATTAACCTATTAGCATAACTAATGAATTTATCTACTGAAGATGCTGAGAGCAACTGCTAATCATCGCATCAAACAACAGCCTATCAACTAGACACTTGGATAAGGAATTAAGAAAAAAAACAAAGAAATTCACAGCCTATCTACTGTGAGGCAGTAAGAAGAATAAAACAAGAAATTCACAAATGCCCACGACTGTGTTTGCTAGCAAAGATATAGAGCATTAAAATAGAATGGAATAAAGCTAATGTGACCAGTCTGTAAATATTCTGAAGAAAAACATCTCAGTTTCTATGTCTAGGGACAAAAAGTGCATGTCAGCAGACACAAGCTTGGTAAAATTGAACTTAAATGTTGCCAATATTTGAGAATTCATAACCATAAATGCTGAATTAAGAACAGCATGATAGAAATATACCTTTTTTATACTAGCCAGCTTTTTCATATTTAAGCAGCAATCATACCAGCCTTCAGTTTGGTGCTGTTAAACAATACCAATATCCATATTCAATGAAGAAATTGGTAATGACTTGCAACTGTCAATTCAAACACCACGAAGAGACACTTCCAACTGCTCTATCCTTTTAGCAAGATCATGCTTCCCACAATTCTTCAACCCATCAGTAACCATATCAAAGCACCTAGAAATTGGCACCAGACCTATCTCAGTCATCTCCACCAAATAATTTGCCGCCTCCACATGCTTCCCTCCACGTCCACACATTGTTATCATCATTGTATACACCGGCCTATTCGGAGGATGTCCCTTGACCTTCATCTCACTAAAGAAACAAAACGCATCATCAAACTGCCCTCTCCTAAACATCCCCTTAATTATTGGCGCATACAAGCTAGGAAATGGCTTATGCCCATCCTCAATCAAATTATGCAAAAACCTGAAAGCCTCGTCAATCCTACCCACCTTTGAAATATTGAGCATACAGTAACAGGTGGACAGTAACGGGTAGCAAGGAGAAGAAGTCCCCGCAGCAGACGCTGGTCTTCCACAAGATCAGCTGCAGATATGATAACACTATGTTTAAATTTGAATCTCTCTTTTTGAATTGTAAATCCTGCTGTAGAAAAAGCTATTATTGCGATCCAATATAAAGACGGTTTTCAGTGCTGGTTATCCAATTACAGAAGCGACCCCAAAGGCTTTCGCTCTCGCGTCTATCTAAAATTGCAGTCATGGTAAAATTTTGGTTTATTTAATCATCAGGGACTCCCAAGCACACGAATAACATCAAAAGTCCTGGTTTCAGAAGATGGAATGTCTAATGTTTTTTTCACCCGGAGAACTAATTGGATTGTTGCGGGCGGAACGAGCGATGTCCCGCTGTTCCTTATTATCTATATATAACTCTGATAAGAGCCGGTTTATCATAATATAATAAAGAATTTAGGAAGAATTCGGTTGGAATAACTTTCCTATCATTTGTATTCTTTTTACACCACGATTTTGAATCAGAAGAGAGATTTCAAGAAATGGCAGATCTATTCACTCTATCAATAACCGAGCCGGATCTGGTGTATCATAAGGGATTTGTTTTTTTTTATTGATTCCTACGGATTGAATCAAAAACAATTCTTGAATGAGGTATTCAACTACAGGGATGGAGTATTACAGGAGGAACTATAACGAATCCGGGTATTTGGAGTTATGAAGGTGTGGCTGGAGCGCATATTGTGTTTTCTGGCTTGTGCTTCTTGGCAGCTATCTGGCATTGGGTGTATTGGGATCTAGAAATATTTTGTGATGAACGTACAGGAAAACCTTCTTTAGAGTTGTCAACAAGTGAAGATAGAACACCAGAAACCTACTGGGAAGTTGCAGTATGTTGTCGGGCTTTCGTAATGGAAATGGGAGGATATCTTTTTGGATTTTGTGATAGGATCATCCAAGGGAAAGAAAGGTAATGATGCCATATGGGTTATTATGGATCGACTAACAAAGTCTTTTGTTTTTGCCTATGAGAACGACAGACTCAATGGATAAACTTGCAAAATTGTACATAAATGAAGTGGTCAAACTCCATGGGGTACTAGTATCGATTGTCTTTGACCGGGATCCAAGGTTCACATCGAGACTATGGCCTAGTTCATAATAGGTTTTCGGAACAAAGTTAAATCTAAACACGGCATTTCATCCACAGACGGATGGGCAGTCGGAGAGAACCATTCAAACTCTTGAGGATCTTTTAAGGTCTTGTGTACTGGAAATTGGGAAGATCAATTTCCATTGGTAGAATTTACTTGTAATAGTAGTTATCAAACTACTATTGGTATGGCTCCATTTGAAGCATTGTATGGGTGGAAGTGTCGTACCTCAATTTGTTGGGATGAAATAGGGCAAAGGAAGCTGTGAGGACCCGAAATGGTACAACAGGAAATTGACAGGGTACAGGTGATTAGAAAGAGGATTTAACCATGGAATTTAAGCCATCAAGATTTTAGATCTGGATGTAATGATACTAAGGAATAAGAGAGTTACATTGGTGAGAGTATTATGGAGAAACTCACAAATAGAGGAAGAAACGTGGAAAAGAGAGTCTGAGATAAAGAATAAGTATTTGCATTTATTACCTGAAATAGGTACTTAATTTAATTTCGAGGACGAAATTTCTAATAGGAGGGGAGAATGTAAACCCCGGGAAATAAATGTAAGTGTTAAATTAAAAGAGAAGTAAAATAAGTTGAAGGGAGGGTGAAATTGAAATAAATGTAAAGATTATGACTTATAATATAAGAAGAGAACATGTGGGGTAAAAAGTAGCATTTAAAGGAGATGGGGGGCCTAAGTGCAATAAGAGAAATTGAGGAGTATAAATACTTTTTTTCTCATTTCCAGCAACATGAGATGGGAGAGAGAGAAGTTAGAGAGATGTTAGAGAGAAAAAGATTAGAAGGGACGGTGCTCCGACATCCATATCTCGGCCGGACACCGTTGGATCGGTCTGCGTTTTGGGTATGTTGTGCACCTAACTGTGGTCTTTAATCTGACCGGAGGGATTGTCAAGAACTACAGCCGTTTGAGAAATACGATCATCTGAATATTTCTGGAAACCCCCCTCAAACCCGTCAGAGTCGCCGACCAGTTTCTCCTCTTTCCACCGTTGGATCAAGGTGATTCTTTCTTTGTTGTGTGCGCACATAGAGTGACTACATCCTGACCGGAAGGATTTTCCTATTTCTACTCCGGTGGAGTTTTGCATTGTTTTGAAAAACCCTGCAAAATCTGCTTCTCCGGCCAGTCAGAGCAGCCGGCTGGTTTCTCATCAGTTTACCGTTGGATCAAGCTTAAATTTAGGTATGTGGTGCGTATGATTGTTATTCATGTGCTGAACGGTGGAGATGAGAATGGTACACTTCAGCAAGGAGATATTGATGCTTAACAGTAGCTCTCCAGTTTAAGGTCAGTCTCCGGTTTAACTCCGATCGTGGTAGATCCAACCGTTGAAATACCCTGAAATTTGAATATGTTTTATATAATGGGTTTTATTACATATTAACCGTTGGTTTTTGATAATTGTCGAGTTAATTGTGATTTATTGCTATTGCAATTACTGCTGAGTGCTGTCTTGACAGCAGATTTGTTTGTGTCCTTATATGGGTTCAATGTGTGTTTTCGGTTGGAATTTTGTTGAGGGATTATGTGTTGAAATTTATGATTTCAATGTGTGATTTTGTTGGGATTTTATTGATGGATTATATGCTGAAATTTATGGGTTCAATGTGTGTTTTCGGTTGGAATTTTGTTGAGGGATTATGTGTTGAAATTTATGATTTCAATGTGTGATTTTGTTGGGATTTTGTTGATGGATTATATGTTGAAATTTATGGTTTCAATGTGTGATTTTGTTGAAATAAGTATGGTGACGAATGTGAAATTGAAAATAGAAATATACTGATTTTATGGACAAAGTGATGTCGCAGCGGTGCGATCGGGATTGAACCATCGTCCGGACAAGAACAACCCTGTAGTAGAGCGGGTAGGTGAATTACACCTCTCTTTTTATACGACACGTAAGAAGTATTTTAAGTTGAATATTATTCGAATGTGATTAGAGTTTATATTAGATTGTAGAATGCTTAAATGTGAATAATCGATTGATTAGAGTTTATATTAGATTGTTGAATGCTTAAATGTGAACGAATGATTGATTAGCTTCGGCTAATGGCATCCCGAATGGATGACCGGCATGAATGATTGATTAGCTTCGGCTAATGGCATCCCAATGGATGACCGGCATGAATGATTGATTAGCTTCGGCTAATGGCATCCGAATGGATGACCGGCATGAATGATTGACTATCTTTGGCTAATGACATTTGAAAAGGATGACCGGGGTGAATGAATGATTAACCTCGATAAATATGCCTTAAGAGGATAGACGGGTTATTAATTTTGGTTGTGTTGAGAACGATGTTTAAGATTTTGTAGACCCGTGATGATTGGAACCGTTATGGTTTGATCTCATATTGTTTTGACTCGTTATCGTTAGTGCTTGAGACATGTTATTGTCTCTGGGACATGTTATCAGTAAATTGATGCATTTATATGCATTACAAGCTATTTGTACCAAGTACATGCGTAAATTATAAATGTTAATGCCTCCCGTATTCGCTGCATCGTTTAGTTACCATTATAATTATCATTAAGTAATTACATTTTCTTAAATGTTTTGTATTGTCTGTAGGGACGTCACATCCACGAGATGTCTAAGGAACCCTGATACACGGGAACCTACTTTTGCAAGGAACCATGTAGATGCATTCTAAATCACAATGTATTTTGTGTGATTCAATGTACTGAACACATAATTTTTATTAGACCATTTTGTGTAAATTCTTAATGGCTATTAGTAGTATAGGAATGAAACCTCATGTCCATGTATGTATATTTTCAATATGAATTTCTAATTATGCAACCATAATAGTACATGTTTATGTAAGATCCACTTTTAATGAAATGTTGATTGTATGGATGGTATTCTGATGATGTGAGGTAATCAGGTTCGCTGATTTCCGGTACCATATGTTTTAGATATATATTATATATAAAAAAAAAAATCCGGGTCGTTACATTGTAACACTGATTCAATTAATCAAAATCAAGACTGTTTATACAGTTCCTTCATGGTATCAGAGCACACTTGAAATCCTTCCCTGTTTTGCGTTTAATTTTTTTTCCCGCAAACTACCATGACTTCCAACTCCAGCCAACCACCAAATAATCCAAGCTCGCTAGTGACCATCAATGTCACTGCACAAACACCCCTCAAGCTCACTAGCTCCAATTATCTGTCGTGGAAATTGCAATTCCAGACCCTTTTTACTGGTTATGACCTCAAAGGCTTTGTTGATGGCTCTAAGCCATGCCCACCTGAAAATATTGTCATCAATGACAGTAGCTCAATCAACCCTGCGTATCATGCTTGGATACGTCAAGATCAGCTCATCTTCAATGCCATTCTTGGCTCCATTCACCACACCATCATTCCCTTCATAGCCCGAGCTACCACATCAAAAGAAGCCTGGGAAATTCTGGAATCTACTTATGCCACACCATCCCGGGGACGAATCAAACAAATCAAAAACTCTTCAGAGCTTTAACCAAAGGCTCCCTCAGCATTTCAGAGTTCATTTACTCTGTTAAAGCAAGGTCAGATGAATTGGCTTTGCTTGGGGCCCCCCTGGAAAATGAAGATGTCACAGACAAAATATTGGAAGAATTGGGGGATGAATATAAAGAACCGGTGCGTGCAGTACAAGCACGTGATTCTGCAATCTCTTTTGAAGAGCTTCATGAGAAATTACTCATGTTTGAGGCTTCTCTTCCTCCAGTAAACAAGTCCTCTCTTCAATTCTCTCCTACTGCAAATGTGGCCAATACTCGATCTGGGTATAGGAACTCTCATCCCGCGATGCACAGACCTCATTACCAACCTTGGCGTCCTTCTTATCAAATGTTTCCCAGGCCAAATCAGACTCCAAATCAAGGGTCTCATCTTCAGAGAACTGGTGCTCGACAGTATCAAGGATACTATCAAGTATGTGGTGTTCAAGGACACACAGCAAAACGCTGTCCCTCCTTCAAATTCGTTCCTCACGAATCAAACCCCTCTGCAATCAACAACTCCAATAATCGGAGACCCCAAGCACATCTCGCCTCTAGCAGAGAATCCTATCGCATCTTTATGTTATCCATGGTTACGTCCCTTACTCAAAGCACATAAACTTGATGTAAAATCCAAACCGTGCATATTTTTAGGTTATTCATCATCCCAAAGTGCATACATTTGTTATGAACCGGTGTCCACCAAAAATTTTCACTTCTAGGCATGTGCAATTTATTGAGTCAACATTTCCATACTCTTCTTTTCAAACTAATCATTCATCACCATCCGTCTCTACACCCGTCACTCATCCACAATATCATTTCCATTGTCTCCTCTACTCCGTAGCCCCCTGGCCAATCTCACCATCTATGGTGACACCATCTACCGAACCGCTGTAGCATTTCTTCACCAATTTCACACACCGATTCCATCAACATACAAATCCCGTGACTCAACAAAAACAAAGCAGCTCCACCTCACCCATACCACAGCAGCCAAATCCTTCCACACATCCAATGCAGACCAGATCAAAAAACCATATACACAAACCCATCCAAAAATTCAGTTACTGCACTCAACTTACCAAATCCCCTGTTATTGAACCGCATACTGTGGCACAAGCATTAAAAGAGGATCATTGGCATGATGCAATGAAAGATGAATACACTGCCCTCATGAGGAATAATACTTGGGATTTAGTCCCATCACAGTGTGCTTCTAACTTGATTGGCTGTAAATGGATTTTCAGGGTTAAGAGAAATGCAGATGGTTCAATTGCTCGGTTCAAAGCCCGTCTCGTCGCTAAAGGGTTTAATCAGTGATCGAGACTTGATTTCACCGAGACATTCAGTCCGGTGGTGAAACCCACAACAGTAAGACTGGTTCTTTCAATTGCAGTAAGCAGAGGGTGGAAGCAAAGGCAATTGGATGTTAACAACGCATTCCTTTAAGGAACGCTGCAAGAGGATGTTTACATGGTTCAACCCCCAGCTTTTGTTGACAAAGACAAACCAGATTTCATGTGCAAGCTTCGCAAAGCTATCTACGGACTCAAGCAGGCCCCCCGAGCATGGCATCATGAATTACGCACATTTTTGCTTGAATCTGGGTTTATAAATTCAATCAATGACACTTCATTGTTTATTTATAATCAACACAATCATCTTCTATACCTACTAGTATATGTTGATGATATAATCATCACGGGTGATGATGATGGTGCAGTCAATACATTTGTTCACAAGCTTGCGCACAGATTTTCATTGAAAGATATGGGACTACTAATGTATTTTCTAGGGGTGGAAATACAGTCTCATCCTCAAGGGCTGGTGCTATCTCAGCACAGATACATTCAAGACCTTCTACATCGCACAAATATGAGCAATTCCAGGCCTGTTGACACGCCTATGCCATCTAGTTCGTCTCCCACACTTGCAATGTGTATGTTGCTGCCTGACCCATCGGAATACAGAGCCACGGTGGGAGGCCTTCAGTACCTAGCACTTACACGCCCAGACCTCTCCTTTGCAGTGAACAAATTGGCACAATTTATGCATCAACCAACGGACTTCCACTGGAAACTTGTCAAGAGATTGTTGCGGTATCTTTCTGGAACAAGCACTGAGGGTCTTCTTCTACATCGAGAATCACCTGCACATCTTCATGCTTATTCCGACGCAGATTGGGGGGGAATAAGGATGACTTCTCATCTACCAGTGCTTACATCTTGTACCTTGGTCGCAACCCTGTCTCATGGTCCTCCAAAAAGCAAAGAACAATTGCTCGATCATCCATAGAGGCCGAGTATAGATCAGTGGCAGATACAGCTTCTGAGATTAGTTGGGTCTGCTCACTAATGAATGAACTCCAACAATCAATCACTCACACTCCCGTCATCTATCGCGACAACATTGGGGCAACGCAATTAAGTTCAAATCCCCGTGTTTCATTCAAGAATGAAACATGTTTCAATTGATTTTCATTTTATAAGGGAAAGGGTTCAATCTGGAAAACTCAGGGTATGTCATGTTTCCACTGATGATCAATTAGCTGATGCGTTGACAAAACCACTCCCACGTCAAAGATTGGAAAATCTCAAACACAAGATTGGACTCACGAAGGGTTGTCCATCTTGAGGGAGGATATTGAGCATACAAGAACAGTGGACAAGAACGGGTAGCAAGGAGAAGAAGTCCTCAGCAGCAGCGCCGGTCTTCCACAAGATCACCGCAGATATGATAACACTATGTTTAAATTTGAATCTCTTTTTGAATTGTAAATAGTTATCTCATGTAATCTTTTAGATATGCAAGTCTGTAAATGTCTATAAATCAAGACATTGTAACACTGATTCAATTAATCAAAATCAAGACTGTTTATACAGTTCCTTCATGAAACAGCTGGAATCAAAATCTTATAACTGTTTATATCCGGACAAAACCCCAACTTACACACACTATGATACATATCGACACAAAAATCAACTTCCCCCGCATTACAAATCGCCTCAACCAATGAATTAAATGTATTAACATCCGGAACAAACCCTTCCTTCATCATCCTCCTAACCACATCCTTCGCCGACTCTAAATACCCTGCATTCAACAACCCTTCAATCAACAAGTCCCTCCCTCTCACCGGTGGATTAAACCCCTTGTTACTCATTTCCTCCAAAACCCCTTTCGCCTCTCGTAACTTCCCACTCGAGCACCACCCATTTACAAGAACCCCATAAGTGATAAAACAATGAAACAATGAAAACAATGAAGAAGGAATATCGCAGCCCAAGAAAATCCTTAGGGGTCCGCCGTGTCTTTCATTAGGGTTTTTATATTCCTATGAGTATACAATTTGATCCCATAATAAATGCTAAATATCTAATTACATGCCTAAGGTTATTCACATTCCATAATAGGAAATATTACAATCTTAATATATTCCATAATACCCCCCCTCAAGTTGGAGCATGAAGGTCCCTGATGCCCAACTTGCGCAATAAAAATTCATATTGTTGCTTTCCCAAGGCTTTTGTGAATATATCGGCAAGCTGTAAAGATGACGTAACGAATTTAGTCGTAATACTCCCAGTCACAATGGCATCACGTATAAAGTGACAATCAACCTCAATATGCTTAGTGCGCTCGTGAAACACAGGATTCTGTGACATATGAAGAGCCGATTGACTATCACAATGAAGAGACATAGGGTTCGGATGAGACACGCCAAGACTTTCCAAAGAAAGCTTTAAGCCAAGTCAATTCACATGTCGTCATGGCCATAGATCGATATTCTCGTCTCGGCGGAGGAGCGAGAGACAATGTGTTGTTTCTTGGTTTTCCAAGACACTGGAGAATCACCAAGAAACACTATCCAGCCAGTAAGTGATCGCCGAGTAAGGGGGCAACCGGCCCAATCAGCATCACACCACCCGTGTAGCCGCAGATCACTTTCACTACTAAGAAATACACCTTGACCTAGATTACCTTTAAGGTACCGGACTACCCGCAAAGCAGCTTCCCAGTGTTCCTCCCGTGGACACTGCATGAATTGGGATAAAATATGCACACTATATGAGAGTTCGGGTCGAGTGAAGCAAAGATAAATCAATCGTCCTACCAAGCGACGATATTTTTCCGGATCGGTCAATGCTGCACTGGTGGACAAAGCAAGACTATGATTTTGTTCTAAAGGAACGGCTGCTGGTCGAGCCCCTAGCAACCCGGCTTCAGAAATGATGTCAAGTGCATATTTGCGTTGACAGAGTACAAAACCAGCAGGATTACACGCCACTTCAATTCCCAAAAAATATTTCAAGCAGCCAAGATCTTTCATGTAAAAGCAAGCACTGAGATAGTCTTTGAAAGTCTGGATATCACCTGAACGATTGCCAGCAATGATGAGATCATCAACATACATAAGACACTGAGTTGTACTTCCCCCTGCAGATATGTGAATAATGAATAGTTGGAATAAGACTGCTGGAAACCATAGCTCGTCAAGGCTTGTGAAAGTTTAGCAAACCAGCACCGAGGAGCCTGTTTCAACCCATAAAGCGACTTTCGAAGTTTGCAAACTGCCCCAGTTGTCCCGACGCGAAAGCCAGGCGGAAATTTCATGTAAACTTCCTCCTGAAGATCACCATGCAAAAATGCATTATGAACATCCATCTGATGCACCGCCCAATTCTTCGCTGTGGCCACTGCAAGAAATACCCGTACGGTAACCATTTTTTGTGACAGCGCAAAAGTGTCCGTGTAATCAAGACCTTCAAATCCGATGATTGCCCGTAATGACCGTGACGAGCCTTCAATCGCTCAATAGTACCATCAGAATTATATTTGATCTTGTACACCCACTTGTATCCCAAAGTTTTCTTCCCAGCTGGGAGACTCTGAACAACCCAGGTCTCATTATTTTCAAGTGCGGAAATTTCATGCTGCATGGCATCTCTCCAACCTTCGTGTCTTACCGCCTCCGAATATGACACGGGTTCCCGCTCAGCTGTGATAGCTGCAAGAAAATTTCTATTGCGCACAGAAAATTTGTCACAATTCACATAATGTGCTAAAGGATAGGGTGTACCTGAAGGATGCAGTGGGACGAGTGGTGAGGGAGATGGACTCTTTTGAATAGTGTTGGTGACATAATCATGTAGTCGGATGGAGGGATACTGCTGACGATGTCCTCTTCCCAATAGATTAACCTCTTCTTCTTCTGGTGGAGTCGAAGGCGATGGGGCAATATGTGGAAGTGATTCAGAAGATGAGTGATTTCGACTCCAAAGATATCCTCGTGTATAAGATCATGGGCCTCGCCGAAGTAACGAGAACCATATCGCAGTGAAAGGCCCATCGTAGTTTGAGCAAAAGGAAAAACATCTTCTCGAAAACACGACATCCCGGAGACAAAAAAATCCTCGTCTTTCCAAATCATATAGGCGCCATCCCTTCTTCCCATAGGGATAACCAACAAAAAATACACCGACGACTTCTACCGGCCATTTTATCCCCCCGTCTTCTCATGTGCATAACACAAAGAACCCAAAACACGTAAGTGATTATAGGATGGTTCCTCCCCATGTAAGACGTGATATGGTGTTTTTTCCATCCAATATCAAGGAGGGGGGTCCTATTGATCAAGTACCCAAACTGTCAATACACACTCTCCCCAAAATTTAATTGGAAGAGAACCTTGAAATCGCAGAGCGAGCTACATTCAAAATATGTTGATGTTTTCTCTCCACACGCCCATTTTGCCGTGGAGTGCTCTGCATAAGAAGTCTCGAAAAATAATTCCTTGATCAAAAAAATATGATTTCGTACATGTAAATTTCTGTCCCGTTATCGCTTCGGAAAAATTTTGACTTTCCGAGCAAATTGTCTCTCAACCATGGCAAAAAATCTTTTAAGCATACTCGTATACCTCTTTCTTGTCAACAAGCAAATAAATCCATACAGCACAAGAAAAATCATCCACAATAGTTAAAAAATACGAAGCACCACATGAAGAAATTGTTCTATATGGTCCCCATAAATCACAGTGAACCAGTTCAAAAATACCCAAAGTCTTATTTTCGCTAACAGAAAATTTATCTCTCCGCTGTTTTGCTCTTTGACAAACATCACAATTTTTATTCAAATCCTGGTTGCTAGAATTAACTTCAGGAACTAACTTTGTTATTCGTAGAGAAGGATGCCCCAGTCGCTGATGCCAGAGATCAAGAGATGCTTTATTACTGATCTTCATTGCATTAATCCGCGGTATCCCTCTGAAATAATAGAGTCCATCTCGTCTCTCACCCGCACCAATCAGCATCCTCGAAGTGTGGCCCTGTATAACACATAATTTTTTAGTGAATAATACAAAGCAATCATACTGATCAATTAATTGCGTCACGTAAATTAAATTGCAAGTCCCCTGCACATATAGGACATTTTCAAGACACAAATCTCCGTCAAGAACAGCTTGTTCCCTCTTTCACCGCCAAAGCACTACTTCCATCTCGGTAATCCAACTGGGGCACCGATCAATTATTTTTACATCGCTAATTCCTCAATTGACTCTGGCCATGTGATTGGAAGCCCCGTGTCCAATATCCACACCGAACCCGTCACTGTCCCATGCAAATTTTTAAGCTTACCCGTCATTTTGTCCACTATTTCTTTCGGCTCACCCAAGATAACCCGTAGCTTTGCCCATTGTTCATCGCTCAAGCCTGGAAACGGCAAGCACGAGCTTCCTCCTTCGGCTCCCATCGTGCCAGAGCTGGACCCGATGGTGGTGAGAGCAGCGTTGGCGCGATGGGTTCCTCCTCTGTGACCCCGACCTCCGCCTCTACCACCACCGGAGTAGCCTCTTCCACGGCCACCCTCTCTTCTCTCATCTCCCCTAGGTCTGTCACCCCACCATTCGGGGTAACCCTTTAGGGCAAAGCAATTTTCCTCTCCATGCCCTGATTTGTGGCAGTGCGAACAAATCCCTTTCTCTCTCCCGTCGATTCGAGTCATGACACTTTGTTGTCGACCATCGGTTCGGGTGCGAGCAACAAAAGCCACAAAATCCCCTTGTTCTTCTCTTCCCCGAGTCATCCCCTTCACCTGCTCTTCTTGAGTGAGGATGGAATAAACCTTGTGCAACCCCGGCAATGGGTCCTGTGCCAAGATGTTGGATCGGGTTGTCCCGAACCGCTGCTCGTCGAGACCCATAAGAAACAGGTGCACTTTCTCTTCCTCTCTTCTCTTTTCCAGTATTGAACCCAAATTGCATGTGCACTTCCCACACTTGCACGCCGGCAAATGTTCAAAATTGCCCAGACTTTCATCCCATATTTTTTTTCAATTTCCCTGTAATAATCCATGATAGTCATCCCTTTCTCGTTTGCAATCGGCCAATTGAGACCTCAATTGTTGAATTCGAGGTCCATTGGTGATGTTGAATCGGTCTTTGATGTCTAGCCATAAATCCCGTGCAGTCTCTACATGAGATATGGTTGATCGGAGTGTGGATTCGATAGTGTTTCGAATCAAGGACACCAACAATGAGTTGATGGTCCACCAGTCTTCCCAATCCTCTGATTCTTCATTGGGTTGCTCAATAGACCCGTCAATGAACCCGAATTTCTTTCGGGCTCTTAGGGCTGTTCGGAACGAACGTGCCCATTCTTCATAATTGTCCTCCTTCAGTTGGACTTGAGTAATTGTCAATCCAGGATTATCAAGAGATGTAATATCGTATGGTGAAATTGTTTTTCGATTCTCACCAGATACATTCTTGTTCCCGGACATGGATTCTGCCATGTATGCTGCTTGATTGTGTGTTTTATTTCGATTGTTTTATAGCTCTGATACCATGATAAAACAATGAAACAATGAAAACAATGAAGAAGGAATACTGCAGCCAAGAAAATCCTTAGGGTCTGCCGTGTCTTTCATTAGGGTTTTATATTCCTATGAGTATACAATTTGATCCCATAATAAATGCTAAATATCTAATTACATGCCTAAGGTTATTCACATTCCATAATAGGAAATATTACAATCTTAATATATTCCATAATAATAAGTCCTTTTATCCGGCACTATCCCCGTTCTAATCATTCTCCTAATCAAAGCATAAGCACCATGAAACATTTTAACCTCACACAAAGCGAAAAGCAAAGAGTTATAAACACAAACATTTTGTTGACAGTTTAAACTACAACTACATTTATTAAAAACCTCAACCGCTTGATCAATCAAACCATGTTTACCATACTCTTCGATGATAAAACAAACAGTATTAGAAGAAACAGAAAATTTGTCGCCGAGGTTGTTTTTAACTTGGGCTATGAGTTTCCACATTGAGGCGTATTTCTTGTTACGTACAAGGGTTATGATGAGTTCTTCGTATTCTATAGTTGTAGGAGAGTAATAAGAGCGAGCCCAGTTGAAGAAACGGAGGGATTGGGAAGGATAGTTAGAGCTAGCTCGAAGGACACGAAAAACGAGTTCTGAAGTGATGGGGAGGTTTAGTTTGTTGAGGGTGCGCTCTGGGTAGACTTCTTTGCGGATTATGTTTGTTATGTTGTGGATTAAGGAGAAGTAGGCGTCTTTGGTGGTGGTGGTGGTGGAGGAGGAGGAGGGGAGGGTTTTGAGGTGGCGGAGAAGGAGGAGTTTGGTGGCGGAGAGGTGGTGATGGGGAGGTTTACTGGAGCGGAGAAGCATTTTTATGTGTTTGGTGGTTCCGTTGGTAGAATAGTGGGAAGCTGAGGCTGTGGGTTATGGTAATTTTCGACTTTATGCTTTCTTAGTTTTGCTTTTTTTTATTGCTCTTTGCAGCGTTATTTACTATTGTATTAGCGTTTTTTCTTTTGGAGCTTTTCAATCAACACACACTTCCGTAGTTTCTTGGAATTTTTTATCTTAAAATATTAACTATTTTACTTGATTTGATTTTCTTGTCTTATTTTATATTTATTACACTTTTAATTGCCAGTAGTTTTCATCTTCTCTTGTGTGTGTGTATATATTCTGTTTGAGAGGGCAGTTACGGTAGCTTTTTAAAATGTTTTTCATGTTGAAATACATCACATCAAAATGATGTTTTTATTTTTATTTTTTAAAAAATTATTTTTTGACATCAGCCTATCAAAATAATCTTAAAATACCAAAATATATTCATTTAAAATAAAAAAAATAAAAAAATTGGAACCGGGTCCCAAACAGGGCCATAGTTTTAAAGGGTCTAAATCTATTTAAACAACGGTTTCAAGTCCAAAAGAAGTATGATAATGGGTCTGGGCTCCGGCTTGCATCATGGTCCTAGTACCAAGCTCTTTGACGTATTAGCCTGGACAGAAAGCCCAGTAACTTTTTTTTTAAAATCTGGTATATAATACAAGAGATTTAACATGTTTGAAATATAAAAATCTCGCATGGTCTAGGATATTTATATCTTATTAATACATAAATTTGTCTTAATTCTTGTATAAAAAATATATTTTAAATAATAATAATAATAATAATAATAATAATAATTGTTATTATTGATTTCAGGTTCTTTTTGGCTATATGACAAGTGACATGTTGTAAGATATTTCTCGCTTGTTAACCATTTTATCACTCACTACATGCTGTGAGATTCTTGATAACCTCCAAAGATGATGCACGTGTAATCTCTCTGCAAAAGCACGTAAGAATCAGCAAGCACAAATTTCATCATTTCATTTCTTGACTAGTGTGTGTTTAGGTTAATTTCCCCTGTCTCCGTCTTTGTCGATTTCACTGAAAATAAATATGGCATATCTCTTCTTCTCCTCCGGCAGGTTTTCATAATAAGCTGCAGCAGCGAGGCGAATCTCTTTCATATTTAAGAGGATAGCTTTGCCCTACGATTTCAAAGGTATTTGATTAAAATTAAATTTTTGGATTATTTAATGGATGCAAGTGGGTTTTTAAAATTAAATATTAATCTAACGATTCCATTGAAAGATACAAAGCCCGCTTGGTTGCAAGGGCTACACACAGCGTGAAAACATCGATCACACTAACATATTTTCCCATGTTGCTAAACTCATCACTATGCGATGTCTCCTCATTGTTGTCGTTGTATGCAACTGGCCACTGAATTAGGTGGATTATATATAATGCCTTTCTTCACAGTACCTCCATGAGGAAGTCTGCATGCTTCCATCGCCGGGGTACCGGCACCAGGGGGAGCACATTGTTTATCGCCTCTACAAATCCTTATACGGTTCAAACAGGCATCACGGGGCTTGTTCTGTAATTTTTCATCTACCATACAAAATATTGGGTTCTTTCAATCCAAAACCAACTATTCTATGTTCAAATAGACACGCAATCAATCTTTCACTGTTATTTTGTTATATGTTGATGATATGATAATTACTGGAAATGATGATGATGCCATACAAGACCTTAAACAGTTCCTCAACAACTGTTTCAAAATTAAGGATCTCGGACCTCTAAAATACTTCCTTGGAGTTGAGATTGCACGATCCAAAAACTCGACATTTGCTTTTGCCAGTGGGAAGTATACACTAAACATCTTGGAAGACGCAGGCTTACTTTGTGCCAAACCGGAAAGATTCCTATGGAAGCAAATGTTGCTCTTATGCCTACCGGGAGTGACCCCCTCAAAGACCCCACTCGTTATCGAAGATTTGTCGGACGATTGATCTATCTAATGATAACGAGGCCAAAAATCACATATGTAATGAATACACTCAGTCAATTTATGCATGAACCTCAAAAGCATCATTTTGATACAACATGTCGGCTCCTTCATTATCTCAAAGAAGCTCCTAGTCAAGAGTTGACTTTGAAAAGTCAGTATTATATGCCTCCATGTGCCGTGGAAGGAGTGTGTGGACTGGATGCGTATTGAAGTCTAATTGATTTTTATATCCATTCATTTTTTTTTTATATCCATTCATTAATCCCATCAGTTGATGACCAAGACATGTCTTTGACGATGATGGTTTCCTTATATTAATTTATTAATTATTATTATTATTATTATTATTATTACTATAAAATATAGGTAAAAAAGCACTTCTATTTATGTAAATCATTTATAGATTATTTGCTTTCCTATAATAGTTTCTACAAATTGTATAAATTCTGCTCAATTGCAGTGTTCTAATACAAACATATTAATACAATTCTATAGTTCTTTCAAAACCCTCTAAGATTAATTTGTTATTTTATTGGTTGTCCACCTATGATAATAAAAACCACAAAAAAATAAAAGCACTACCCTAACAAATAACATTAAATCAAAATAAACATATGTTTAACAATCCCAATCATTTATGCCATAAGGAGAATCATCAAATCAAACCAGACAATACAAAAAAATTGATGGAGTAATTTAACTTGGGTTTAAGCAAGCGGTTCAAGTTTCAATCAGCTGATTCACGTGCCATTAACTTTGTTATTGTAAATATATTTAATGATAATAAAAGTTTATTTATCATTAGTATTCATTAAATAATTAATTAATAAATTTAGAGTAAAGATAAAATTTATTGGATGAAATTACTCTTTCACATAATGATACAGCCAGTTAAAAATCCTGCAACGCCCACTATCATTTCAATTTTTCCAAGCACACTGCTTCGCTATTAACTTGGGTTCAAAATAGATTTTCCTAGAGGGTGGTGTTTCTAGAAAGTTCTCTCACCTTTCATTACAACAACAACAACAACAACAATAATAACAATAATAATAATAATAATAATAGTCGTCCCTAATCAAGCGGTTCAAGTTTATCATTCGTTCTTTCACATTATGATACAGCCTAAATTACCAGCAATGCTTGCAAAGCCCACTATCATTTCAATTGCCCGAAGAGCACTGATCCCCGCCTGAAATCAAAGATAACGAAGCATATGATTAGATATATTCCTAATGATATAAAAATCAAGCATTTGTTAGTGTATATATACTGTTATCAATCAGTTGATTCACGTGTCATTAACTTCATGTAAATATATCAATGATAATAGAAGTTTATTTATCATTAGTATTCATTAATTATTTAATTAATAAATTTAGAGTAAAGATAAAATTTATTGGATGAAATTACTCTTTCACATATTGGTACAGGTACTTAAAATTCCTGCAACGCTCACTATCTTATCAATTGTCCCAAGCACACCGCGTCGCTTCTGAAATCAAAGATAACGAAGTATATGATTAGATATATTCCTAATGATATGATGAACAAGCAAATCCAGAAATTAAAGAAACATAATTAGAGGTAATAGATCGCTCCAGAAATTGGAAATCTTAATCAAACTCAAGTATTTCTTTCTAACAGGATCGAAGTTGATATCATTTTCGAAGATTATTTACCTTTTTGGGAAGCTGCTAGTGCCAAGCTCCTGCTTCGACTTAGCAAAGTATAGTTATCACAGAAGGTGGCACCATGGTGGCCTAAAAATAAGTAGGTCTCTAAAGATTCTCTGACGATGAAGACCTTTAGCGTTTTCTTTCTTGAAATACTTCATGTATTCACGTCGGCTAATTTGCCCGTCTTTGTTCTTATCCATGTCGTTGAATTTATTTTTTAACAAATTCTTATCGTTTTCCGGCAGATGTTCGTAATAAGCTTCAGCAACCCGGCGAATCTCCTCCATGTATAATTATGCGTGAAATGTTTAAGAGGAAGGAGATTTAAGAGGATAATGGAAGAGGTAGCTTGGAACTACATCTGATTATAAGGTTCTCCTGTTCGACAGTGATTTACAGTACTGGAAAGTGACCCCCACAATGAAGAAATATTAAATAATTGAACTGAATTCGGTGTGGAACATCATTGTCTTCTAAACACATCTAAATATATATTTTTTTAATTAACATTGATATTTAGTCAGCTTGCGTTTATCTCAATTAATTTTACGAGTCTTGAAATTAACGATAATATAAATCTCTAATGATCATCATATAAACAACTATATGAATCAAACCCGAAACCATAGGAGAAGCAAACTTTTTAATTTTTAGACTAGTACAACTAGCATCTATAGATAGTTTCATTTAAATATTTGCTATTGTACATGAGACCTTTTGTATATTGTAAACGTAAAAGAAGTTATATTTTAAATTAATTTTTTATTTATAAATACATTAAAATAATATTTAAAAAAAAAAAAAAAAACTTACAACGTTATTTCTCCCTTTCCTACCAGCCATATTTATGCCATTAGGTCCCACTACTAAAAATAGATTAACCCTAAATGATTATTGCTTGGCATTTTAGGATACAAAACCCTTATTTAGCAAACATTATGAGCGTTAGTACTATAGGATAAATGAATTTGAACAAGGCATTATCCATAGATCATTGTCTCATAAACAAATTGTTTAGTGACATCTCCTTCTAGGATTTAGAATGAGTTCAATAAACCTAACATAGGCACATCCAATTATTTATTGGCATGCCTTTATGAACTATTAATAGTCACTGGCAAATTTAAAGCAGTAAAAATAATTTGAGTAGGGATAAAATTCAAGGCTTGTTTGGATTAGTTTTTTTAGATTTATCTGTATTGGTTTTGAGTCAATTTAATAAGTGAGCCAATTTATTAAGCGAGTCAATTTAATCCACAATGTTAGATTCATTTGGGTTATTTTCTAAAATTATTTAAACTCTTTGTAAACCTAAAATTCAGTAATCATTGAATAATATCATTTTGATTTTTTCAGCTTATACATGTGAGTGATTTTTGTATTATTTGATTCATCCATGGACATGCTGTAAACACATCACAATTTCATCTGAGTAATTGACCAGCCTTCCTTCTTTTTTCTATCTCTAAATATCATTTTGAAAACAATTTAAATTAAATTAAATTGTGGAGACTTTGATGTCTATGATAATTCTTCCATCTCACACCCATAAATAAATGAAGAAATATAATAGAATTGAAGTGAAGTAGGGGGTAGAAACTTGTTCGACAGTGATCTATAGTAATGACAAGGGACCACACAACAAAGAAATGTAACATAGAATTGAGGTAAAGTAAAACTTTGACGTCTTCAATAATTCCTCCATCTCACATCCCCGGTTCATGCATCAAAGCCATGAAAAGCCGAGCTGCATTTGTCCAAGCAACATGACAAACTAATTCTCGCCATTAACTTATACGGATAAAACTCATTGAGTTTTTTTATTTATTTTTTGTTCACTTATGATATTAAAACAACAAACATAAAAGGAATTAATAAATTTAATTAATTACTTTTCATTAATTAATTACTATTAATTAATAAATTTAGAGTAAAGAAAAAATTCATAGGATAAAATTACTCTATAAAAAAAATTATAATTTTTTATTGCACAAAAGTATTGTTTCTAAATATTCTTATTCAATACTTGATTAAAATTACATATTGGTAAAAAGTTATTATGATTAATGCATATTATATAATTTGTTTTTGTGAAAAAAAAACATTTGTTGTCGTAACGTAAAAGGAATTTTTATAACTATTATATTTTTTTATCAAATCTATCCACGTATTCGTATAGGTTAATTTCCCCGTCTCTGTCTTTGTCGATTTCACTGAAAAATAAATATGGCATATCTCTTCTTCTCCTCCGGCAGGTTTTCATAATAAGCTGCAGCAGCGAGGCGAATCTCTTTCATATTTAAGAGGATAGCTTTGCCCTACGATTTCAAAGGTATTTGATTAAAATTAAATTTTTGGATTATTTAACGGATGCAAGTGGGTTTTTAAAATTAAATATTAATCTAACGATTCCATTGAAAGATACAAAGCCCGCTTGCTTGTAAGGGCTACACACGAGCGTGAAAACATCGATTACACTAACATATTTTCCCATGTTGCTAAACTCATCACTATGCGATGTCTCCTCATTGTTGTTGTTGTATGCAACTGGCCACTGAATTAGGTGGATTATATATAATGCCTTTCTTCACAGTACCTCCATGAGGAAGTCTACATGCTTCCATCGCCGGGGTACCGGCACCAGGGGGAGCACACTGTTTATCGCCTCTACAAATCCTTATACGGTCTCAAACAGGCATCACGGGGCTTGTTCTGTAATTTTTCATCTACCATACAAAATATTGGGTTCTTTCAATCCAAAACCAACTATTCTATGTTCAAATAGACACGCAATCAATCTTTCACTGTTATTTTGTTATATGTTGATGATATGATAATTACTGGAAATGATGATGATGCCATACGAGACCTTAAACAGTTCCTCAACAACTGTTTCAAAATTAAGGATCTCGGACCTCTAAAATACTTCCTTGGAGTTGAGATTGCACGATCCAAAACTGACATTTGCTTTTGCCAGCGGAAGTATACACTAAACATCTTGGAAGACGCAGGCTTACTTTGTGCCAAACCGGAAAAGATTCCTATGGAAGCAAATGTTGCTCTTATGCCTACCGGGAGTGACCCCCTCAAAGACCCCACTCGTTATCGAAGACTTGTCGGACGATTGATCTATCTAATGATAACGAGGCCAAAAATCACATATGCAATGAATATACTCAGTCAATTTATGCATGAACCTCGAAAGCATCATTTTGATACAACATGTCGGCTCCTTCATTATCTCAAAGAAGCTCCTAGTCAAGAGTTGACTTTGAAAAGTCAGTATTATATGCCTCCATGTGCCGTTGAAGGAGTGTGTGGACTGGATGCGTATTGAAGTCTAATTGATTTTTATATCCATTCATTAATTCCATCACTTGATGACCAAGACTTGTCTTTGACGATGATGGTTTCCTTATATTAATTTATTAATTATTATTATTATTATTATTATTATTATTATTATTATTATTATTATTATTATTACTACTATAAAATATAGGTAAAAAAGCACTTCAATTTATGTAAATCATTTATAGATTATTTGCTTTCCTATAATAGTTTCTACAAATTGTATAAATTCTGCTCAATTTCAGTGTTCTAATACAAACATATTAATACAATTCTATAGTTCTTTCAAAACCCTCTAAGATTTATTTGTTATTTTATTGGTTGTCCACCTATGATAATAAAACCACAAAAAAAAAAGCACTAGCCTAAAAAATAACAATAAATCAAAATAAACATATGTTTAACAATCCCAATGATTGATGCTATATTGAGAATCATCAAATCAAACCAAACAATACAACAAAATGATTGAGTAATTTAACTTGGGTTCAAAATAGATTTTCCTAGAGGGTGGTGTTTCTAGAAAGTTCTCGCACCTTTCATTACTCCATCTATAATAATTAATTATTATTAAATAATTAATATGTAATTAATAAATTTAGAGTAAAGATAAAATTACTCTATAAAAAAAATTATAAATATTTTATTGCACAAAAGTATTGTTTCTAAATATTCTTAGTCAATACTTGATTAAAATTACATATTGGTAAAGGTTATAATGATTAATGCATATTATATAATTTGTTTTTTGTGAAAAAAAAACATTTGTTGTCGTAACGTAAAAGGAATTTTTATAACTATTATATTTTTTTTATCAAATCTATCCACGTATTCGTATAGGTTAATTTCCCCGTCCCCCGTCTCCATCTCGATCATCTGTTTCAAGGTCGTCCCGCGAAGCTAAATACATATCCATGGCAGCCAAAGCACATGTAAACTCACTTGGGCTGCGATACCTCTTGCAGGGGATCTACAAGTGCCACACCACCAATCTGCCACCTTACTATGTGACAACAAAGCAACACTCTATATTGCAGCCAATCCAGGTTTACCATGAATGGACTAAACACATCGAATTAGATTGTCACACGGTTCATAAGAAAATAAAAAAATAGTGAAATCAAGACAGCTCATGTTCAAACACAATTTCAAGTCGCAAATATCCGTACCAAGCCTCTACCTACACCCTTGTTCCAAACTCATCTCCGCAAGTTGGGTGTAGTCGACATTCATACTCCAACTAAAAGGGGAAGTGTTAAGAGAAAAGATGATATTTGACAATAATTGTAATTGATTGTAAATTATATTCTTCCTAATGTGTTAGCTGTAATTGAGACAATCACAATTATTGTGATTGACTTACCTAGATTAGATTATTTGTTTTCCTATAATAGTTTCTACAAATTGTATAAACTCTGCTCAATTGCAGTGTTCTAATACAAACATATTAATACAATTCTATAGTTCTTTCAAAACCCTCTAAGATTTGTTATTTTATTGGTTGTCCACCTATGATAATAAAACCACAAAAAATAAAAGGAACATGTTCTTCACCTTACTGAAAGTACTTTTTTCAAAATCATTTTAAAGATACATTTAGTTTTTTTATCCTCTTAACTTTATAATTTTATGTTTTTTTCATACGATATATTAACCAAAAGCATATTAATTATTTAATAGTTGGCTAAAAAAAGCTTTTTTTTTTCCTGATAATTCATGAGAAAAACATAAAGGAAATTAGTCTAGTTATATCGTATAGTACATACAAGATAATCTGAAGATACTTTATAATTAAACATAAAAAAAATCATTTATGCTTGAAAACGCAATATCCACCCTATTGACAAGCGAACAAGTTCACATTTGAAATGCTTTCTTCCATCTATCTCTCTCAGCCTATTGAAAGCTTGTTTTTGGTCCATGGGAGTTTACTTGGAAAATCAAGCCATTCAAACTGGAAAATCAAGCCATTCAAAATTCTTCGGTTCATAAAGGAACCTGGAAAAACTTAGCAAAATAAAAATAAAAAACTCTACCTCAACTAAAGAGAAAACTGTGTAATATAATAAATTTAAAATGTTAATAATTCTCAAATATTTTTGAAAAATAACTTAATAAACTATTTATTATTTAAAATTTAATATGAAAATAATAAATTAATTTGTTGCTATCTGTTTTGTCAAATATCAATAAACCATAAACCAATGTGCAATGCGATATTTATAAAAAATAACCTCAACTATTTATAAAAAAATTAATTTGATATTTTTCATTTTAATTTAGAAAAAAACATAAAAAAACAAAAGCTACTCATACTGACACTTTCACAAGACAGAAGAGTTAACTTTGAAAAGTCAATATTATATGCCTCCATGTGCCGTGGAAGGAGTGTGTGGATGTGTATTGAAGTCTAATTGATTTTTATATCCATTCTTTTTTTTTTATATATCCATTCATTAATTCCATCACTTGATGACCAAGACCTGTCTTTGACGATGATGGTTTCCTTATATTAATTTATTAATTATTATTATTATTATTATTACTACTATAAAATATAGGTAAAAAAGCACTTCTATTTATGTAAATCATTTATAGATTATTTGCTTTCCTATAATAGTTTCTACAAATTGTATAAATTCTGCTCAATTGCAGTGTTCTAATACAAACATATTAATACAATTCTATAGTTCTTTCAAAACCCTCTAAGATTAATTTGTTATTTTATTGGTTGTCCACCTATGATAATAAAACCACAAAAAATAAAAGCACTACCCTAACAAATAACATTAAATCAAAATAAACATATGTTTTTAACAATCCCAATCATTTATGCCATAAGGAGAATCATCAAATCAAACCAGACAATACAAAAAAATTGATGGAGTAATTTAACTTGGGTTTAAGCAAGCGGTTCAAGTTTCAATCAGTTGATTCACGTGCCATTAACTTTATTCTTTTAAATATATTCAATGATAATAAAAGTTTATTTATCATTAGTATTCATAAAATATTTAATTAATAAATTTAAAGTAAAGATAAAATTTATTGGATGAAATTACTCTTTCACATAATGATACAGCCAGTTAAAAATCCTGCAACGCCCACTATCATTTCAATTTTCCCAAGCACACTGCTTCGCTATTAACTTGGGTTCAAAATAGATTTTCCTAGAGGGTGGTGTTTCTAGAAATTTCTCGCACCTTTCATTACTCTATCAATAATAATAACAATAATAATAACAACAACAACAACAGTAATAATATAATAACAACAACAACAACAACAACAACAACAACAACAACAACAATAATAATAATAATAGTCGTCCCTAATCAAGCGGTTCAAGTTTATCATTCGTTCTTTCACATCATGATACAGCCGGTTAAATTACCAGCGATGCTTGCAACGCCCACTATAATTTCAATTGTCCGAAGAGCACTGCTTCGCTCCTGAAATCAAAGATAACGAAGCATATGATTAGATATATTCCTAATGATGAACAAGCAAATCCAAACATAATTAGAGGTAATAGATCGCTCCAAAAATTGGAAATCTTAATCAATCTCAAGTATTTCTTTCTAACCGGATCAAAGTTGATGTCATTTTCGAAGATTATTTACCTTCGCGGGAGCTGCTATTGCCGGGCTCCTGCTTTCACTTAGCAAAGTATAGTTATCACAGAAGGTGGCACCATCGTGGTGGGTGAACTTCTTACCACCGTAGCAATCACAGCAAATATCAAATTTGCTCTTTGCACCATCAAAGAAACATTGAGAGCAACTGAAGTACGCTCCGGCCATGAACTTCTCGCAAGCCATGCAGGTTATAGCCTTTCCACTCTGCATGATGTAGAACAAGACTTTTGCTTCCTCAAAATCCAAGCTTCCATTTTCGTCCTTGTCCAGCGCTCTAAAGATGCTCTGAGGAGTAAGACCTTTAGCTTTTTCTTTCTTGAAATACTTCATGTATTCACGTCGGCTAATTCGCCCGTCTCCGTTCTTATCCATGGAGTTGAATTTATTTTTTAACAATTTCTTATCGTTTTCCGGCAGATGTTCGTAATAAGCTTCAGCAACCCGGCGAATCTCCTCCATGTATAATTATGCGTGAAATGTTTAAGAGGAAGGAGATTTGAGAGGAGAATGGAAGAGGGAGCTTGGAACCTGAAACCGTAAGAGAAACAAACCTTTTAATTTCAAACTCGTACTACTAGCATCTATATATAGTTTCATTTAAATATTTGCTATTGTGGTACATTTTTGTATATTGTAAACGTAAAAGAAGTTATTTTTTACATTAATATTTATTTATAAATATATTTAAATAAAAAAAAATTACAACGTTATTTCTCCCTTTCCTACCAGCCATACACCCTTTTCTTTTTTCAAGTTGAAGCCGCCACTCCGCTACTTTGAGAAGTCCCCGCAAATTTGGAGATCTTTTCTTTGAATCCACCGTCCCCGTGACTTATGACCTGCCACTACACCGTTGTTTGGGACCGCGGTCCAACCTGTTTTTGCGTTGGACCGCGGCCCCAACAATACTTACTACCAAACAGGATCCCAGCATTTGGCTGGGGGTCCCACCAGTAAAATTAAAAACACACTGCGACTGCAAAAAGCAGCTGAGCGGCATGAATGAAAATACATTGTGAAAAGAAAAAAATCACGTGAAATCCACAATGGGCAAAATAATTGCAGATCATCCTCTCGTCTCCATCTCTGCCTCTCGTCTCCCTCATCTCTCATCAACTCAAACACAGCCGCAGGCACACCCACTTGCATTCCCTGAAGTCTTCTCCTTCAGCCACACCAGTCACCGAGCCCTTCTCCCTCAGCCACACCAGTCACCGAAGCCTTCTCCCTCAGCTACACCAAGGCAGGCACACCAGTCACTGAGGCTAACTGCATTCTGAAATGCAAGACTTCCCTTTCATTCCTTATCAAGCACTTCGAAACAAATAATTAAAACTATATTTGTTTGTTACGTAGACATGATTTGTCAATATAATTTAAAAATATTAATGAATAAAAAAAATATTTATTTTAATTATTTTTTATTTCTGAAGATATTTTACATGATATTGTTCATCGATCACATAGTCAGAAATCACAGATGTGTTCATGTATGAATTTAGTTTGTGATAGAATTGAAAATAGTTTGATGAGAGAATAAAAACAAGTGTCTAATTTACCTGAATTATTAATTAATTTTATTTTTATGATTTTTAATCTGAAAACAGCACTATGAAAAGCATGATAACCAAACACTCGAAACTGCTTTTCATTAAACTAAACATCAACCACAATTTTAACCAAACACAAATTCCAGTTACGAACCGCAGCTAAAAGCGCTTTTCATAAACCTGCTTTTTGTCAACCTCAACCACAACAGCAGCAGCTGTGCCAAACAGGCCCTTAATTGTGATAGATACCACAAGCGGCACGCCAGTTATAAACAAGGGGTGTTAATTCCCCAGTTTTTCGTCTGGATAGCCGATAAATTCTATTTCAATTTAAAAAGGAAACAAATTGGAACATATTTTATCTCGGTTTGAATCTTAGATTGTTCAGAAAATTCCACTCAAATTCCACTTGGAATATTCTGGTCTGGTTTTTGTTTTGTCCGTTCTGTTCCGGTTAAATAGTATTTTTTTAAATAATGAATAGTTTTACAATATCAATCATATCTCCTAATCCGACCGTTAGATTAAGATGCAATTTTATGAAGAATATCTTGACATATTTATATATATTAAGTTAAATATTTAGAGCAATCCAAGAATATAACAATATTACAAGATTGAGGATAACATTCTCGTAATATTATTTAAGTTCATAATTTTGTTCAGAATAAAAAGCATTTGTTGCCGTAGCGTAAAAGGAATTTCTATAACTATTATATTTTTTTATCAAGTTTATCCACGTATTCGTATAGGTTAATTTCCCCGTCTTCGTTTTTGTTGATTTCACTGAAAATAAATCTGGCGTATCTCTTCTTCTCCTCCGGCAGGTATTCAAAAATAAAATAATTTTTGAAACGAAATGTCAAACATCATTTTATTTTCGGTGCTCAACATTCCTAGAAACACTAGGAATCGAGTTGGATCAAATGTAACTCTTTAATGTTGATCAAGTTCCTGGGGCAAGTAATAAAACATAAATTACTTGGGAAAGAATGTTATGAGTGCGAGACAAGTAATAATCAGGGTTCTCACCAGCCGTCTTTGTCATCTGTTCCTCGTTTCTGCATGGTCCCCAAAACTAGGACAGTATAGATTGGTGCGTATGCATCATATTACGAAACAGACATCTAATCAACTCCCACTGATATGCAATAAAGCTAAAATTTGAAAGTATATACTTTTGTTATATTCCACCATACATCATTAAAGAAAGGCAGAAAAGTCCAGATACCACTAAAACATAATGATTTTTACTTCTGCAGTCTAGCTTCAGATGCGAGACTTGTGGTTATTTGGGAAAAAGAAATTCATCAAAAAAAGACAGGCTGCAAAAAATATGATCATTAAAATTTTCAGTGCTGGCAACTTGGAAGTTGAAAAGATATGGTGCGATCAATATTTGTTTAGAGTAATATTAAGACATTATTTCAAAACATGATTGGGTACAGATGTCAAAACTAGGGAGATGCATTGGCAATTATATGCAACTTCTAACAAGTCACTATATTAGTGAGATACAAAAATAAGGTGAAGCTTTTGAAACCTAGTCTCTGAGATCACTGCAAAAACATAAATTTTCATGGGATTTCATTTCATTATCACCCCCACATGGCAATCCATAGCAGATGTCTTGTTTTTGTGTATTTAATGTCATTATCAACAACCAATCTTTTAACAGACCAATTTATTTTTACATACAACTCTGGTCTATTCTTGCTTTGTTTTTTCATCATGCAACTAAAGCATGTCAGTCCAGTTAGCAAACCATTAATTAATAGCAAGTTCCAAACATTGACTTGTGAAGATTATGGACAAGGCATATAAATTAAAACATCAAGAACTGTCAATCGGCAAATTACTTGTGTAGACAATAACCTGGTTTAGATTGGATTTATCATACTCAATTTTGAAGATTGATGCATCAACATTCAAAAGACATGCTGTGAAATTGCTCTGTACTCTCATCTCAACACTTCATCTACTGCCTAGACAACGCTAAAAGATGATGCCATGAATCAGAAATTCTGTGTACTAAAGAGGCTGAATGCAAGCCGTTGATATCTAGGAAAATAATATAGATGAGAAAAGTAGCACATTCATATCCCTTTGGCATATGCTTGATCAGTGATGTGAGCTATCTAGAATATCCAGACATTAGAGCATATTTCCTGTAGCTGCAAAATGATATCTGGCCAAATAATAGAAGAGAAACCTGAAATGATGAACATTGAAAACTAAGATGAGGTACTGCAGGGAATTGTGAGATCAGAAAAGCAGTGCAGGTCTTGAAAGTTGACGGATGCTCTTCCCCTTGCTAGTTCACCTCTCATGAAATAAGATCTTGACAGAGAACAGAACCTCAATGATGCTTCTGTGACATCTACAGTTTGTTCAGAAAATACAACCAACTGTAAATCAACATTTGCAAATGGCAATCCTCGACACATTTTTTTTGAATGACTGGAGACAATTCAATAAGTGGAAGAATGCAAGCATTATTAACCTATTAGCATAACTAATGAATTTATCTACTGAAGATGCTGAGAACAACTGCTAATCATCGCATCAAACAACTTTTACCTATCAACTAGACACTTGGATAAGGAATTAAGAAAAAAAACAAAGAAATTCACAGCCTATCTACTGTGAGGCAGTAAGAAGAAAAAAACAAGAAATTCACAAATGCCCACGACTGTGTTTGCTAGCAAAGAAATAGAGCATGAAAATAGAATGGAATAAAGCTAATGTGACCAGTCTGTAATTATTCTGAAGAAAAACATCTCAGTTTCTATGTCTAGGGACAAAAAGTGCATGTCAGCAGACACAAGCTTGGTAAAATTGAACTTAAATGTTGCCAATATTTGAGAATTCATAACCATAAATGCTGAATTAAGAGCAGCATGATAGAAATATACCTTTTTGATACTAGCCAGCTTTTTCATATTTAAGCAGCAATCATACCAGCCTTCAGTTTGGTGCTGTTAAACAATACCAATATCCATATTCAATGAAGAAATTGGTAATGACTTGCAGCTTTCAATTCAAACACCACGAAGAGACACTTCCAGCTGCTCTATCCTTTTAGCAAGATCATGCTTCCCACAATTCTTCAACCCATCAGTAACCATATCAAAGCACCTAGAAATTGGCACCAGACCTATCTCAGTCATCTCCACCAAATAATTTGCCGCCTCCACATGCTTCCCTCCACGTCCACACATTGTTATCATCATTGTATACACCGGCCTATTCGGAGGATGTCCCTTGACCTTCATCTCACTAAAGAAACAAAACGCATCATCAAACTGCCCTCTCCTAAACATCCCCTTAATTATTGGCGCATACAAGCTAGGAAATGGCTTATGCCCATCCTCAATCAAATTATGCAAGAACCTGAAAGCCTCGTCAATCCTACCCACCTTTGAAACAGCTGGAATCAAAATCTTATAACTGTTTATATCCGGACAAAACCCCAACTTACACACACTATGATACATATCGACACAAAAATCAACTTCCCCCGCATTACAAATCGCCTCAACCAATGAATTAAATGTATTAACATCCGGAACAAACCCTTCCTTCATCATCCTCCTAACCATATCCTTCGCCGACTCTAAACACCCTGCATTCAACAACCCTTCAATCAACAAGTCCCTCCCTCTCACCGGTGGATTAAACCCCTTGTTACTCATTTCCTCCAAAAACCCTTTCGCCTCTCGTAACTTCCCACTCGAACACCACCCATTTACAAGAACCCCATAAGTCCTTTTATCCGGCACTATCCCCTTTCTAATCATTCTCCTAATCAAAGCATAAGCACCATGAAACATTTTAACCTCACACAAAGCGAAAAGCAAAGAGTTATAAACACAAACATTTTGTTGACAGTTTAAACTACAACTACATTTATTAAAAACCTCAACCGCTTGATCAATCAAACCATGTTTACCATGCTCTTCGATGATAAAACAAACAGTATCAGAAGAAACAGAAAATTTGTCGCCGAGGTTGTTTTTAACTTGGGCTATGAGTTTCCACATTGAGGCGTATTTCTTGTTACGTACAAGGGTTATGATGAGTTCTTCGTATTCTATAGTTGTAGGAGAGTAATAAGAGCGAGCCCAGTTGAAGAAACGTAGGGATTCGGAAGGATAGTTAGAGCTAGCTCGAAGGACACGAAAAACGAGTTCTGAAGTGATGGGGAGGTTTAGTTTGTTGAGGGTGCGCTCTGGGTAGACTTCTTTGCGGATTATGTTTGTTATGTTGTGGATTAAGGAGAAGTAGGCGTCTTTGGTGGTGGTGGTGGTGGTGGAGGAGGAGGGTAGGGTTTTGAGGTGGCGGAGAAGGAGGAGTTTGGTGGCGGAGAGGTGGTGATGGAGAGGTTTTGTGGAGCGGAGAAGCATTTTTATGTGTTTGGTGGTTCCGTTGGTAGAATAGTGGGAAGCTGAGGCTGTGGGTTATGGCGTTATGCAGCCTTGTTGGCTGCTGGGGTTAAAAGTGTGTTGAATTTATTAAATAATTAAATTTTACTAAAAATATATTTATGTGGATTCTTTTTTATTTTTTTAATTATATATAAAAAATGAGTAAAACAATAATAGGTAATTTTCGACTTTATGCTTTTTTAGTTTGGCTTTTTTTTATTGCTCTCTTTGCAGCGTTATTTACTATTTTATTAGCGTTTTTCTTTTGGAGTTTTTCAATCAACACACACTTTCGTAGTTTCTTGGAATTTTTATCTTGAAATATTAACTATTTTACTTGATTTGATTTTCTTGATTTACTTGGATTATCTATCAACCCTAATATCTTATTTTATATTTATTTATTTTTATCCACCTTTCTTTTACTAACACTTTTAATTGCCAGTAGTTTTCATCTTCTCATCTATATATATATATATATACTAGATAATTGCCCGCACGTTGCCGCGGGTATTTTTTTGTATATAATTTAACATAATTAAATCTACAACGATAAATTTATATGATATAAGTAAATAAAAATTATAGATTAAAAGATAAAATGTTTAAAATTTTGAGTTGAGTTTGTCACGTAAGCATAGATTACATTTTTTAGAATATAGGTATTGCGTCATAAACTATCACAAAAGAGCGCGCATTAACATTAGAAAAAAGAGCAAAATATTTGAATAAGAAAAAAAAACAAATTACTGAAATCATTATTGTGCAGATAATAAAATTAAAAAAATCAATTAATAGAAAGAGCAAATAAAAAATAGAACGGAAAAGGAAGCAATATTAATTTAAAATATTATTACAATAGCAACATCGGAGTCTTAATATCTAAAATTATTATTGCCGCTAGAATAAAAAAAATTATTAAATTAAACCGAGGGAAACAAATAAAAAGCATGAACAAAACAGCAAGCAAGAAAAACAAATTAAAAATTATTATTATTATTATAATTATTATGAAAGAATAAATAATCACTATTATTATAATAATAGAATACATAATCACTATTATTATAATATTAATAATAATCATTATTATTATTATTATTATAATTATTATTATTATATTAATAATGAAAGAAACATAAATAAATGAAAGACTAAAAATATCTCAGAAACTTTCACAGAAGATAAAAATTTTTTAAAAAAAATTATCATTGCTATTACCGGAAGAACAAAAAATTATCAAATTATCGGGAGGTAAAAAAAATAACAAAAGAGTAAGAATGAAAAATAATTAAATTATTATTATTATTATTATTATTATTGTTATTATTATTATTATTAATGTTATTGTTATTATTATTATTATTATTATTATTATTATTATTATTATCAATATTATAATTATAATTATAATTATTATTATTGTTGTTGTTGTTGTTATTATTATTATTATTATTATTATTATTATTATTATTATTATTATTATTATTATTATTATTATTATTATTATGTTAATAATGAAATAAACAAAAATAAATGAAAGATTAAAAATATCTTAGAAACTTGAACAAAAGAAAAAAAAATATCATTGTTATTACTGGAAAAAAAAATTATTATCAAATTATCGGGAGGAAAAAAAACATAACAAAAGAGTAAGAGAGAAAAAATATTATTATTATTATTATTATTATTAGGATTATCATTATTATAATTATAATTATTATTATTATTATTGTGTTAAATACACTTATATATATATATATATATATATATATGGACAAAAGTTACACTGAGGACAAAAACTAAAAGCATAGATGTATAAATACCAATAAAAAATAAAGATTAAAAAAAGAACATATGAATTAATATAAAATAGAAAATTAAAAGAATAAGGACCAAAATGAGAAATGACATATATAAAATTAATTCTAATTGAAGGATAAAATTGAAAGAAAAAAATTATTTGGAGGACCAAAAATAAATAAGGAAAACTGCTGCTATTTAAAAAAAAAATCAGAAGAAGAGGGACTGAAATCAAACTTTGTATATATTACTAATTTCAATTGGAGGACTAAATTACAGAAATCAAAACATCCAGACCGGAATAATTTAAGGAATAAGAAGTAAATAAAAAATCAAGACTATGAGGACTGAAATAAATACGTCTTCTATAATCAGTTTTAATTGAAGGGCACAATTGCAAACAATAAAACTTTAATTTGAATAAATCAGTAATGAAAACGAAATCCAAAACCGCAGGGACCAAAATCAACTTTACACACATATCAGGGACCGGAGATGACTTTGGGGGCGGCAGGAGAGAGAAACGCGACGTCCGTGAGAAAACCGGCCGCCGAGGCCTAACCGGACATATATGACGGGAACGCGCCGCGACTGAGGAGATATGACCTTCAGGCGCATCTAGTGGCGCGGCGGAAGAAAATTTTTGACGCCGGGAAGACGGAGCACGCGCCGCCTGAAAGGCGCGTAAGCGGGGAACCCCGCTGGCGCGGGAAGGCGACGCGCCAGCCGCTCGCGCGGAAATATAATAAAATAATGGTGTAATTACGATGACACCCCTTTCCCCACCTCTATTTATGTAAATACCTGAGCGGAAAGGACGGCGCTACCCCCGATTACTGTTCGCTATCTTGTCGTTTTCGGGGCCCTTTTTCGTCTGCGCACTGTGCAGACAAAGATGGAAAATCCGAGAGAGCCCCTGGCCCCCTGTGCACTATTTTGTCTTTTTCGAGGGTCAGAGGCGTCAATACACTGTACAATGGCGGAAAGTAAAAAAAAAAAAAAAGCCAAAAACCGAAAACACCCCCACAAAAAAAACATCAAACGCCTGATCACCAAGCCCATTACCGTCCCTACACTGCTTGAGTCCACAGTAACATGAGTCTTGGGCTACAGTGTTTTGGCCACAACGTTTAGTTGTTTTGTAATATATATATATATATATATATATATAT